>JANAVB010031419.1:5853046-6013046 GCA_029216955.1 Iris pallida
TAATGTGCATATAATCAAACAATTATATTCATTTTTTTCTTTTAAGTTCTATTTTTCTTTTCATATCAAACCAAAAAAAAAGTACATTCATTCTATTTTTTCTTAATAGATAAGTCTTCTCTCTATCTCTGCTCCTTTTCATATTAACCAACGGAGCCACTAAAGTCCACGTGTATTTATATACAATTTTCTAAATTAATTAGTCCATCAATTATAGGAGGGAAAAAATGAGAAAAAAAATGAAGGTTGTGAAAATGAAAGAGAAAGAAAAGGAATTGATATCCAAAAATTTGTACGTAGTTTTTTTTAATGATAACATATATAGAGGAAATGGAGATAAAGGTTGTTGTATGTATAGATAAAGGCATCCATATTTGGATTTATCAAAATCATAACACTCCTCCTTGGATGTCCGCTTTAATTATTGTCTCATTAAAAATATTTCTAAGAAAATAGTATAATAATATTCTTCAGGAATCCAAGTGGGTGCGACTTACACTGCCTCGTTAAAAACCTTTCGAAGGAAAAACTCAGTGGAAAAAAATCTCAACGAAGAAAAAGAGTACAATGCGCAAAGACATACTTCAAGATGTCTCCATTAACATCTTCAGGATGCTTGCATCTACAAGATGCTGCCTCTCAAAAATACATTATTGTTCTTACATCAATTCAAAATAAAAAATCAACTCCAAATACAATTTAAATATTACATTTTACCTCCAACACTTTATTGCCTATACATTTATACTCATATCATTGTGAAGATGTTGCAAGCTTTATTTGTGATTTCTGAAAGCTCGCAACTCTCCCTGATATGTTGAACTGTTAAAAACATAGCCATGCACATCCTCTATTTGCTTTGATGAAATTGCTGCAATGATTTGATTTATTCTCTCTAAAATACCTGCAACAATATTTATAAAACATACATTGTTTGTGGTATCCCCTTTATGAGTATCAGATAAATACCATTCATCTGCATATCTCATTAAATCAAAATATTTATCAAAAATAACTTATGTACCTAATATTATTCTAAAATATTTGCTGAGTGAATGACAACAAAGAATTTTATATTCTTTAAATATGGTACTTTAGGATCCAGAACATGTTCATTTGGTTGTAAAAGATCCTATTAACCTGACCATTATAGGTATATCATTTATATTAAATCTCTACATGAGATTATCTCTACAGGAGATTTACTGTAGATCTCTTCTAGAGATTCATCTTTTCATGATATTACATGAGATCTCTTTTGGAGATTTATCTTTATCTCTTCTGGAGATTTATCTCTTTTCGGAAGATGTTTGATCTCTTCGGAAGATTTCTGATCTCTTCGGGAGATTTTTGATCTCTTCGGGAGGTACTCCGATCTCTTCAGGAGATCTTCTTTTCAGGAGAAAAATGTCTTCTCTTCAGGAGGTACTCTATAGACGACCATTTTCATGAATTTGTTCAGGAATTTCTTCATAGACTCAATGAGTCTATCCATTGTAGATCCTTCGGGGATAACATAGTAATATTAAATCCTTCAAGGATATACCTAAAATTTTTAAATCCTCGACCTTCGAGGGTATATCTTATCGTCTAGGTTATCATGATCGGAGAATATATTTATTCATATTATATTCCTGATCATTTCGTGAATCCTTGAGCAAACATTGCTCTTATACATTTGGATATCTATTTGTTACAAACACACATTCAAAATCTATTGGGTTTATTCCTTTTGGGTTATGTACTGTAGGACCGAACACTCCACGTCTTGCGAGAGATATCACATCTTTCCATTAGATTATTCGTGGTTTTAGTGTTATCATTTAATTTTATCACTTTTTTTTATTCTTATTTGATATTGTTATTTATGACAAACTTCTTAATTCCAATTTTTTTTAACTATGTATAAAATATAGATTTCATGTGTACCGGTACCTCTTTCTCAGTCTCTTCTGGAATCTGAGGTATATTCTCTACCAGAGCGATATACTTTGAGAAATTTAATCTTTGGATCATGACATTTTTCGGATCGTCATGAACTTTTTCTCTACATGAGATGCTTCTTTGGGAGCTATTTCTTCAAGAGCATTAGGGTGTGTTATATTATTCGGCCTCTTCTTCTGGAAAGCTGAATCTTTAGAACCTTTAGTATTATTTGGCCTCTTATTCTGGAGAGCTGAATATTTAGAACTTTTAGGCCTTATGCATTCTTACAAAAGAACTTATTCATTTGCTGCATTTATTTGATTCTTTTGGTACTTCTATTAGAAAATAAATTTATAGTCGGTATAGTTATTTATGTAGCTTAATTAAAAATATCGATTAAGCACCTAATATTTCATTTGCAGTAAAAAATAAAGGATAATTTCTCCTAATTTATTCAAGATTAGATAAAGTAGAAATATGCCATGATACGTTCTTTTAGAATGATGCTTTAGAACGTTCTTCTAGAACGATGATTTACGATGTTCTTCTAGAACGATGTTTTACGACGTTCTTCTAGAACGATAATTCACGATGTTCTTCTAGAACGATAATTTACGACGTTCTTCTAGAATGATAATTTACCTTCTTAATATCTCCTCCTAAGTCCTAACGGCGTAAATTATTTCTTATTAACATGACAGATCACAAAAATATTCTATCACAAAAAATATCTCATGTCTAAAAAATTTAATAATTCAAGAAGATAAACATAATAATTCACAAAACATAGATGCCAATATTACAGTTTTAATTAATTCTAAAATAAGTCATCTAATGCAGTTCAAAGATGTGCTACTAGTTATTCAGATACAATCTTCAAGACTGATGGTTTAGAAATAAACTTATTCTTGAGATTAAGAGTGTATGCTGCAATTTGGTAAGAGATGATCACACGAATTAGTTTTTATAATTCTCATCATCACAACTTTGGGTGTCTTGTCGATCATGTCACAATTTAAAAGTTATAGGATCATTCAGCTTCTGGCTCACAATGGACCCATAGGATTGAGCTTCTGGCTCAACGTAATATGTGACTTGACAACCCTAATGTTAGTAACGTGTATACCTAGTGAATAGTTGGATAATCTCTCTAGGATGAACTTTTGGTTCTCTAGGAACTTATGGTTCTCTAGGACGAGCTTCTATTTTTTTCAAATATATTCTTTATTATCCTCGCTCATAGTGTCAAGATGATACCCGTTTACCCTTATAATGTCCTTAAAATTCAATAATTTTCTTTTGAAATTTTGAGAGTATAAGACATTTTGTATAAGTCGGTGGGTTTCATTATTAAGTGTGCTCTGCCGGAGCCTTCAATAATATGAGCATGACCAACTATCATGGATACTACTTTCACACTAGTATTCTTGTTAGAGGAAAAATCCTATTCTTATTGATAGTATCACTATCAGTCATGTATAAGATGTCTCTATCTAACTTTTTCATTTATTACAGTTTTTAGATATGACAATATCTTATCAATAGTTGCAAATATATATATTATTAATCAATAAAAATAATTCTAAACATAGAACTTTGGGTTTATGATAGTTGGTAGGACAATAATGCATTCGTAGTATCTCTACGGATAGAACATACGACGGAGCTTGGAGATGCCATTCATGAGGTGGAGATAGACCCGACACAGCTAGCAGATTGTTAGACCTAGGATCCGTCGGGGGTTACTGGGGGCACTGGGGAGTTTCAGTTCCATAACTGCTACAACATTGTGCGACGCACTTTCCCTGTGAGCGCAGACTATAAATTCATTTGGTGCAAGTGTCTGGCTCGTAAGATGCAGTTGTGTGTCTACCGGTTGCTTCTTGGTCGGCTACTGACGAGGGACATACTCATCTCATTTGGGATCCAGGTGCCCAACCCGAAGTGTGTGCTTTGTGATGTGGACAATGAGTCTATGCGACACTCGTTCTTTGAGTGTGAGGTGTCATGGTCTATCTGGACTGAACAAAGCCGCAGAGCGCTGGGAGGATGTGATACAGGCCGAGGGATTGGAGATATTATCACTGGGATCCGAGATCGCAGAAGGAGAGGACAAGTTTGGTTCAAGACCGCCAGAGTACGGCTCGCAGCTTCTGTCTGGCATGTCTGGAGGAACGGAACCGACAAATTCTTGAGGGACTAACCACCCCTCCTATAGGAATTCTACATAATATAGAATACGATGTAATTGCTATGGACACCTGAAGGGTGGACGACCACTCCTGATTGTATGATTGTTTGAGCTGATTTTGGAATAAAATTTACCCTTTTTCTAATATATATATATATATATATATATATATATATATATATATATATATATATAACTTTTGGCCTTTCGAGGGCCAGCAACCCGCTGCGAACTACAAAATTAATTTGCGGGCGACTGATTTTTTTCGGACATGCAGCGCAACACCTGTTATGCATGCACCCATTTAGGTGATCCAAAACATATATAAACAAAATTATTTGTGCTAAGTTATTTGTAAGCAATCAAAACTAGATTTGCATAAAGGCGAAATCAAATTTGATTTGACATATGTAACTCAATAAACACTTTCAAATACTACCGATGTTCCTTACAATCAATATAAAAATACAAGCAGTTGCAATGCATATATGGGAACATGAGTGAGAGTGCATATAATACACTTAATAATTCATGTTATTGTTCTTCATTTATCTATTGCTTTGTTACCGATAGCCCACGCATGCATGCAAAATGATTTGTATTCATTTTGTTACAGAACTCACTAATTCCCTACTGTTGTAACTTGTGCATGCAAAAATAATTCATAGTTCAACCTAACAGTTCCACAATTGTAAAACTATGCAAAATGTTTTGCTTGCTAGTGTAGGGTACTAATACTAATATATATATATATATATATATATATATATATATATATATATATATATATATATATATATATTCAACAAAAATATATATATATATATATATATATATATATATATATATATATATATATTCAACAAGTATTAGAAACAAGTTTTACAAACCAAACCAAACCAAACCAAACCTGAGAAATCTTTTGAACATTATGGAATCGATTAATAATAACTTCAAAAGAATACGATAAGGCCAACACATCCTCATAATATAGATAGTGATGGGGAACTATCTTGAAAATAATTCCAAGTAGAATTTCACCAAAATCAAAAGAGGCGATCTCACAATGTTGGTAGCAACAAAATATAGCAAATGAATCACTACGAATCTAGATAAATAACTTGGAATCACACCAAGGAGAAAGAATTCACATCTATTTTTTATTAATATTAATTAATCATCCCTTTTACATGGGAGAAAGGCTTTGTTGTTGTTATTTTATCAACCAACCCTTCCAATCATGGTCGTGTAGCTTAAATACATAGATCCATAGGAAATCAAATAATTTTCAAAATAAAATCTACTTGCTCTCCAAGAAAAATCTTATAAAGATCAAAATTTAGAATCCTATTTCTTAGACTTCTTATTTGGACTCAAACAATAAAATAAATCATCTAAACCAGGAAAACCCAATTAATTAAATCGTTATAGCCAAACCAACTACTATTATACAAGATCCCCTTCACTAAAGAATCACATAGTCAACATAGCATGGAATAAGAGCAAAAAGAAGGTGAAAAGTCACTACTTTCTTTATGCAAACAAAAGAAAATCGTCATAGCCATGTAAGCATTTAGATAGTTGATATATGAAAAAATATTGTTGATATCAGATTATTTTAAAAAATAAATAAATTCATTACGTTTAAGTTTTGTAAACTCCCTAAAATTTAGATAAGGTTATTTTAGTAATTTTATAATTATTTATTTTTATTAATTAGATATTAATATGCATTAAAATAATTTCCTGAATCTAGAAATCCTTTATTGTAATTTTAATACCGGGAATACAACACTAGTTTTTCGGCCCAACCAACTTTGCATAATAGGCCTAGCCGAGCCAAATTAGGCTTATGCCATTGATGTCACAATTATTTGAGTCCCCGCAGGCTCCAAAAATAATTTAGAAACACTGCATTTTAACTAGTTAAATTTGAACGTACCTTTTCGATTAATTGCACCTGACCGAGCCCGAGCCCCAAACTTGAACCCTCTAATTAACTTGGCAAACCCACATAACCATTCCCTAATTTTCCTACACACCAATCACAAGTTTTTCCACACTAAAATCACATTTTTTTTTATTATTTTAAATACAATTTTAGATTTTATTATTAATAGCAAGTTAATAGACTAGTTTAAGACATATTGTGTCATAGGTACATTGTACAAAGGGGTAGGGAATACCCAACGCAGCAAGAGGAAGGGAGAGGGACCGTTTTTCAAGGGAGGGGGTTACTAAAGACCTTTGGTTTTTCTTTAATGTGAAAGTTACAACTATTCATCTCCTTCTTCTATTCATGACCATTATTAGCCATTTAGTCCCAAAGAAACCCACCCCATACATTGCCACCTGACCACCACACACACGACCCACATCAGTCTCCACCCTCTGTTCAAACTTGGAAGCCCATCTCCTCCACCTTGAGGTTGTTCCCCTCATGCCAAGGAAGCTCCTTAGGGTGGTGCACAACCCCTTGTGATCGGAGTTCCACCGAACTCACTACAACTTCAACAAAGTTCATAGGTATCACCCTCAACCCTCCTCCATTCATTTTTGATCTCTGGTAGGTACTTGCATTAGAGAAATGCATACTCATTTCCATGCCTTGATAATATATACAATTAGTGTTTGACCCAAGTATTAATCTAGTTGCTAACTGTTGCATGCATGTGTAGTATATAGAAGTTGTGAAATGAAAAGAAAAGAGAGTTGTTGCACCTTAGTTTTATATTTCAGAATTTATAATAATAATAATAATAATCATATATATAGTATTTATACGTATATTTTATTGGATTAATTTATGTGAAAATGGATGGGAGTTGCATGATTAGTAATGGTGTAATTATAGGAATATTGTATTGAAGTTATAATATTAAAAATGGAGTTTTTTACCCACATAAAATAAATTCCAGAATTTATATGATGTTAATCAGATTATTATGCGTATTAAAACGTATAATTTAGTGAGTTAAAGTATAAATAATTGACATGTAGATTGTATGGGTGCTAGTGGTGAGCTAGTATACCTGTTGTATTGATATTGTAGAATAAAAAGTGTGCATATAATTAAAATAATTTAAGAGTATTAAAATTTAATTATTTCCGTATTTAAGAGGTTAATTTGTGAAATAAAATGGTTCCATGCATGTTTAATTAAAGGGTTAACGTTGTATCGCAGTTTGTGACATTGAATCTTACGTACGTACGTATAGGAAGATGTTGTGTAACCATACGTAAAGGTCTATACGCACGCATGGTATATCAATGTACGAGACCCTCACAACGTTATAAACAATAGTTGGTATGTGGTTGTTGGCGTTAATAAGAGCTATGCGACTTTTGGTATTAATGGCTTAAATGTCACGACCTTGTTAACATGCGTGTAGGTACTTTAAATTTTTAGAAAATGATAGAATTAGAATTAATATAAGTACTATTGACAGGGCACGTGGGTGTCTCAGCACCACCGGAAGTAGACTTTGGACTCGCTACAGCGCAGCAGCAGGCAGAAGGCAAGTGTACCTTGCCAAGTTGTTTACAGTTCTGAGCTGTGTAGTGTATTTCATATATATACTATTTATGTGCTTGGATATGGTAACAGTTTACACTAGGGCCGATTTATGATACTTTGTGTCCGAACCAGATTCGGGTACCGACATCCTCCGAGGAGTCGAGTATCGTAGCTAGAGTGTCATACTTACGATCCCATAACTTGTGCAAGTATTCTTGTACATTTGCCCATAGGACACTTGACACGACCATCATGTTACAGAGTTCTTTCTCGATTTACTCGTGGTACATGGACTCTGCATAGGCTACAGGTTGCATGATATAGTGATATTACACATAGTTACTATGACTTATACTGATAGATAGAGGTCATAATCTTACGTTTCATGAGATGAGACGTGAGGTTACATTGGGAGGGGAGAGTCATTTTCGTGCTCTGGGCGCATTCTATTATTTACTATATATATACACTTACCATCGTTGGGTTCCCCACATAGAGCCTAGAGGGTACTGTCTAGCATACGGATGAGTCCGTGAGTACCAGCCCGGGGTACGATACCATACTCTCACTTGCATTACACACAGTTGGTAGTTTATCCCTGTCATAGCTTATTACTATTTACTTCTGGCTTGAGTGTTTATTGTACCTTGCTGTGTCCCTGAGGACCTGGATCTGGATTATGTCCCCAGGTATAATAGAGGAGGTATATCCCGAGGTTTACGGGACATGAGCTGAAGTGGGAGCAGTACTTGCACCAGGAGATGAGGTTGTGCCAGAGGATTTCTCCTGAGTATTCAGTTATCTATTTAGTTATTATGCTACGGGTTATTTATATTTGGACTTAGACTTCTGAACAATTGTAGTTGATGTTATTTCTTTTTCCTTTATTGTGACGGGTTGTTTCCCGAGACACTACCTATTTGGACTTGCTGATAGATATTATCTGTTTTATTATCTTGGTTGTATTATCATCTTTTATTGTGACTATGCTCTATGGATGAGATTAGATTTACACACTGTTTCAAATGTTCTGAACTATTACTTATATTTAATATAGCTTAGGTGCACTCTAACGGGTCCATTAAATTGGGTTTGCCCATTGGAGTTGTACTGCTGGCCATTGCCACGTGGCTAGTCCCTTAATATTTTGGGACTGGGGCGTGACATAATTTTTTTGATGGCCCATGCAGGTCTAGAAATATTGCTTCGGTTTTAATTGAGGAACCGAGAAAGCCTGCAACTAGAATAGAATAAACTTTTAGGATCTCATCCACAAGTTGACACTTCCTTGACCTCTATATCGCATTCAAAATTTAATTCCTTGACTTGCATCATGCTTGAATCCATTGTCCGAATCTCACAGTTTATTTTGTTGTGCAGAGTAATGGACTCACAAAATAGCGACGAGACTCTCGTGACTACACCACAGGGTGTTGTGATTACTTACGATGGAGTGACACCTTTGGGTAGGGATCCCTCCACTTAACAAAGCAACCCGACAGATCAACATGCCTCTAGGTTCCAGAGAAATGACATTCCACCACCACCACAATTCACTCCACCGATACCACCAATGCCAGTTTTTCAGCCAGGGCAGCCCATGGATGAACAACAGCTATTTCAGATGTTCTATGCAATGATGCAAGCACAACAGCAAATTCAGCAAGAGGCTCAGCAGCACCAGGCGGAGAATCTAAGGAACAGTATAGTGATCGCACTAGAGCAGGCGGCTCCACCAGCTAGGCAACCGTCGACGGGATCCATCTCAGATTTTTGCCAGCTGAAACTACGTCCTTTCTCAGGCAAGGAGGAGCCCACGGAGGTTCATGAGTGGCTCACTAACATCCAGCATCAATTGGAAGCATCTGAGCTTCCGAGAGAGCGTTAGATGACTGCCGTCAGGATGCAGCTGACAGACAATGCCCATCATTGGTGGTCACTGAGGAGAACCGACTTGGACCAGACTGAGTTACTTGGGAGGAGTTCTCTAGACTCTTCCAGGAGATGTACATTCCAGCTATTGCTCGAGCAGAGCTTCGAGAAAAGTTCAACTGCCTCACTCAGGGCAATAAGACCGTAGAAGAGTACAATACGGAATTCATACGACTGAGCCACTTCGCCCCATCCTTGATTCTGACAGAGGAGGAAAAGGCGAAGAAATTCTTTGACGGTCTGAGATTTGAGATACAGAGACAAATTGGCTCAGTTGCCCCTACTTCGTATACAAACGTCCTTGCCGCAGCTCGATGCATGAAGCGCATCAACAGGAGGGAGGCTAGCCTAAAGCGTCCATTTGTAGCACCAACACGAGTACCCCAAGGAGGTCCAGTGAAGCGACCTCAGATGCACCATCCACAGCGAGTAGCCCTACCACCAGCACCAACCGTCCCTACCTGTGACTACTGTGGCCGGAGAAGACATATTGCTAGGGAGTGTCGACGGAGGTTGGGACAATGTTTGATTTGCGGATCCGGTCAGCACTCAGCCAAGGATTGTCCGGAGCGTCAGGAAGGAGCACCGATGGTACAACATCCTGCCTTACCAGCACCGAGACCAGTACAACAGCCACAGAGACCAGCTTATCCAGCACCGGGAGTACTACAGGCTGGAGTTGGAGGAGCCAGACCGCCAGCACCAGGAGGATATCAGCAGAGGCCGCCCTTGGCACCACAGGCCGCGCTCTTCCAACAAGCACAGTAGCAACAGCAAAGGGCACCAGCTCAGGGGCGAGGACAGGCATTTGCCATGACTATTGAGGAGGAAGCTACAGCAGGAGAGGTTATCGCAGGTACTATATTAGTAGCTTTATTACATGCTGTAGCATTATTCGATTCTGGAGCATCATATTTATTCATAGCTGCTAGCTTCATAGCCACACATAGAGTAGCTACTGCACCACTTCCGAAGACTATGAGAATTCTTACGGGAGGCAGAATTATCCCAGTTAGTGACACTTGTAGATCCTGTTCGGTAGTAGTTTGTGGGAGGGAGATGCAAGCTCAATTTTTAATCTTCTCCATGCCGGACTATGATGTTGTACTTGGTATGGACTGGATGAGTCATTACCATGCGACTCTAAATTGCCGTCATGGACGGGTTATCTTTAGACCGCCAGGTCATCGGGAGTTTGAATTTCTTCGTGGAGCCAGAGAGCAAGGTGCCCAGCCTACACTTAAGACACTCTTAGTAGAAGGGGAGCCAGAATACCCGAAGATTGTGTAAGAGTTCGTGGATGTATTTCCTGATGACCTTCCAGGTTTGCCACCTGATAGGGAAATAGAATTCACTATTGAACTGACTCCAGGAGCAGAGACTATCAAATCATCAGTGTACCGGTTAGCACCTAAGGAGTTGGTGGAATAGAAGAAGCAAGTTGATGAACTTCTAGACAAAGGCTTTATTCGAGCAAGTGTTTCACCGTGGGGAGCACCCGTTCTTTTTGTGCCAAAGAAGGATGGGACGGTACGCCTGTGTATTGATTACAGAGCACTAAATGCTGTAACAATCAAGAACATGTATCCTTTGCCACGTATTGATGATCTGTTCGATCAATTGAGTGGTGCTTGTGTATTCTCAAAGATCGATCATAGATCTGGCTACCATCAGATCAAAGTACGGAAGGAGGATATACCGAAGGCAGCTTTCAGGACCAAGTATGGGCACTATGAATTCTTAGTCATGCCGTTTGGTTTAACCAATGCACCAGCTGTGTTTATGAGTTTGATGAACAAAGTCTTTCACCAGTACTTGGACAAGTTCGTGATTGTATTTATTGATGACATCTTGGTATACTCCAAGAGTCATGAAGAGCATGAGGAGCATCTCAGAAATTGTGCTGGAGATGTTGAGAAGGGAGAAGCTGTATGCTAAACTCAGTAAATTTAAGTTTTGTATGGGTAGGGTTCCTTTCTTGGGAGATATCATCTCGGGAGAAGGACTTTCAGTAGATCCGGAGAAGGTTGCGGCAATAGAGACTTGGCCTACACCTACGTCAGTTGCGGAGGTGAGAAGTTTTCTCAGACTTGCCGGATATTATCGGAGGTTCGTAGAAATTTTTTCAAGAATTGCAGATCCTATGACACGGTTGACGCGTAAGGACCAAGAGTATTTATAGACGGAGGAATGTCAGAAGGCCTTTGAGGAGTTGAAGAAGCGGTTGACAACAGCTCCAATTTTGACGCTTCCTTAAGGATCAGGAGGGTCTGTTGTGTATAGTGGTGCGTCAGGGAGTGGATTGGGATGTGTCTTGATGCAACATGGCAAAGTCATCGCCTACGCATCGAGACAATTGAAAGTTCATGAGAAGAACTACCCTACGCATGACCTTGAGTTAGCTGCTGTGATATTTGCATTAAAGATATGGAGGCACTATCTTTACGGAGGAAGAGTTGAGATCTTTACTGATCACAAGAGTCTGAAGTATGTTTATACTCAGAATAAGCTCAATATAAGGCAGAGGCGCCGGCTAGAGTTGATGGTCGATTATTACATAGAATTGCAGTATCACCCGGGTAAGGCTAACGTTGTAGCGGATGCTCTCAGCAGGAAGCCCATAGCTTACTTCTTGACGACACAGCCCCAGTTACTAAAAGACCTTCAGGAACTCAGGATAGAGGTTATTTTGCCAGTACAGAGTGGGCAGTTGGCTAATCTCGAGGTTAAATCATCACTAGTGGAAAGGATCAAGGCGACATTGCCAACAGATGCAAGATTTCGGAGACTTAAAGAGAGGACGAAAGCCGGCATGCAGATGGGACTTCGGATCCATGAGGATGGGACGTTAAGGTGCGGGGATCGCCTGTATGTTCCGAATGGGGAGTTGAGACAAGAGTTGATGGCTGAGGCTCATAGCTTTATTTACTCTATTCATCCGGGAGGTAACAAAATGTACCGAGATTTGAGGCAGTACTATTGGTGGCATAGGATGAAAAGAGAAATTGTACGGTTTGTGGCAAAATATTTGGTCTGTCAGCAGGTTAAGGCTGAGCATCAAAGGACTGCGGGTTTGTTACAGCCACTTCCCATTCCTGAATGGAAGTGAGAACATATCACCATGGACTTCGTCACGGGATTTTCGAAGAGCCCCAGCGGGAAGGACACAGTTTGGGTTATTGTGGATCGACTCACAAAGTCAGCACATTTCTTACCGTTCAGAGTTGGGCAGTCCACTGAGATACTAGCTGACATGTACATACATCATATTGTGAGACTGCATGGTGTACCGGTTAGCATAGTATCAGATCGAGATTCCCGATTCACCTCCCATTTCTGACGGAGTATGCAAGAGAGTTTGGGAACTCGACTCAAGTTCAGCACTGCCTATCATCCACAGACAGATGGCCAGTCGGAACGTGTAGCCTCCCTTCTCGGTATTTCTAAAATATTTTTATTTTAGTTATTTGATTTAAATGGGGTTTTATGATTTTTGTAAATAATTACTTAGTTAATTATTACGGTAGATGACTCTAGCCATAGTTGAGTTTTGAAGTACTAGACGACTAGGATTTGTGGCATGGGAGATGGAGCAGTGTGCCTTGACTAGTGTACTAGCCATGCCCGGGGAAACCTAGCCATAGGGATGTCGTAGCTAGGAAAACCAGGCCAAGTTGTGACATGACTATTATAAATAGTTAATTATTCATTATTAATATTATTTGACGTTTAAGTGACCCGGTCGTACCGAACTAGTCAAACTGGACCCGAACGGAATCCAAGCCCAAGTAGGCATGTAGTGGGACCAAGTACGACCTTGTAGACATGTTTGATAAGTGTAAGTATTTTGTATATATTCTCGGAATTGACAATTATTTTCTAAATATTGTTATAGGTAGATTATAGGTATTATTATTATTATTAAATAGGGCTTTACAGAATTTGTATGACCTTCTGGAGCCATATAAGTAGGGTGCACGTTACATCCATCAGAAACGAGTTTTGGGCTATTTTAATTGTTATTAGAATTTTTATTTTAATATTACTTTGTTTTATTAAATGATAATGATTTATATTTATTAAATCATTTACTTTATAAATGATGTGTATATATATATGTGTATATAGATTATATATGGGAACGTGTGTATTTATATATATTATATATGAGTGTATTGGTATGTATATATAAAATAGTTTATATGTGTGTATGCGTATATAAATATGTGTACGTGTATATAAATAAGTATTAAGTAGGTGTAATGTATATAAATATATGTATATAATATGTGAGTATTTGTATGTATATATGAATATAATATATATGTGTAGGTGTATATAAATATATACGATATACAAGTATATTTGTACGTATATATAAATATATAATATATAGTATGTGTATGTATATATATAAATATGCGTATATATATATATATAGTTTTAGATGTATAGATATAAATAAATATATATGCGTAGGGGTATATATAAATATGTACTATAATGTGTTTGTGTGTATTTATATATAAATATATATATATAAAATGTATTTGTGTGTATATATGAATATATATATATATTATATATATATATATATATATATATATATATATATAGATATATATATATAATATATATATATATATATATAAATATATATATATATATATATATATATATATATTATATATATATATATATTATAATATATATATATATATATATATATATATATATATATATATATATATATATAATGTATACGTATATATATGTATATATGTATATATATATATATTTTTTTTTTTTTTTATATATGTATATATGTATATATGTATATATATATATATATATATATATATATATATATATATATATATATATATATATATATATATATATATATATATATATATATGTATATATATATGTATATATATCTATATATATATATATATATATATATATATATATTTTTATATATATATATATATATATATATATATATAATATATATATATTATATATATATATATATATATAATATATATTTATATATAATATATATATATATATATATATATATATATATATATATAATATATATATATATATATATATATTATATATATATATATATATATATATATATATATATATATTATATAAATAAATATATATATATATATATATATATATATATATATATATATATATATATATATATATATATATATATGTATGTATATTTATTAAAAGAAAAAGAAGAGGAAATAGAAGAGAAACAGTAGCAGCCCAGAAGTCAAAATCCCCAAGCCCACGACCAACCAACCGAGTTGCCTCCCCACAGCAGTCGGCCTAACCCGACCCTACTGTACATAAACGTATATTTAGAGATTGAGATCGAGAGAGAAAGAGATTGTGAAGAACAAACCCTAAACTAACGCCGCGCCACCCCTTCGGATTCCTGGCGAACCTCCACGACGGCCGTGCGCCCACGGCGGGTCACCGCCGGCCGGCCACAGGCCTGCCAAACAGCGCACCAGCGCGTGCGGAAACAGCAGCAGCGGCTGTAGACGCATCGATTGGAGACACGATTTCTCCGTCGTTTTGCGAACCGTTTTGTCAGATACGTCAACAACCTATACGTCTTCCAATCCCTTCAACTAGTTTAATTTATTTGCTTCGTGTACGACGTAAACCGAGTCCCAAAATCGAGAAAAATCTCGATATAATGAGTATGGAGACTGTCCCAAAGTCCCCAGTTTGAGTCTCGATTTCTTGCAAATAAGTGATCGAATTCGAAATCCACCTGAAGGCGTTTATTAACAACATGTAGGGCTTCGAATCCCTTTTTACGGAATTTGATTTCATCGACTACGTGCCGAGAAATCGGATTCCGAAGTTTCCCAAAAACCTGTTTTAAAAACTAGAAATTTGTTCCACACGACGTGCGTCACACCAATCCGGACGACGTGGTCGTGAACCGAACACATCGAAAGCTGCGTAATGATTTCGTGGTCGTGTGGGCTTTGACGGAATTCAAATTGGTCGTGTGTGCGCGACGAATTTGACGCGTATCCGTCGAAATTCACCGTATCATGCACTTTGCAAATTCTCCAATTACTTTGTGCACGTTCGTCAGATTGAGACGAAACTTATGCCAACAGGACCGTATTGTTTTTCTGGTCCAGTATGCCAAGTTTGGTCCAATTCTGAGACAGTTGAATCGTACGTCGTTTTGCGGGCCCCACGGTCCCACTCAATGGGCGATTTTGTGCACGGCCTGCCGAAATCTAACTTTGGACATACGGTTGGGTTCGTATCGGAAAACCGGATCCGTAGACATGTAGTTTGATGACTTTAGAGACCATTGACCCTGGTACGCTTTTCGGTGCAAAGCGGGTCCAACGACGGACACCGTTTTTGCCCGAAATTACCGTTTTGCCCCTGTGTCCAGAATTAGACTTAAGGACAAGCAATCCTAGCTAATTTGACTATTCTGAGAATGTTGGCGATGTTTGTTTCAGCTTTCGAAGACAGTTGTGATGACTTGGACGTTATGGTGTACCAGTTGACGGTATTTATTGATTCTTCGCGCTGCCACCAGACAAGTATACCTTGCCTTCATCTACAGTTTTACTTACATGTATTTTCTTTCATTTTTCAGTCATTTGATTGTTTATGGACATGTGCTTTTCATGTTATTTTCTGTGGAGTTCTTTTTATTGTTTATAGCCATATTCATATTTTGGCCTTGTGTTTCACATTTGGAGTTCTCGTCAGTACCTTGCTTGAGTCGTGTCATAGAACGAGTACGTGTAAGTGAACTGCTAAATACTTAACATTGTTTCCTTGGCACCAGAGAGTCCACACTCGGGACGAGGGTATTTTTCTTGATCTGTTTACATCTGTGAGTCCACGCTAGGGACTAGGATGTCGATTATTTGCACCAGAGAGTCCACGCTCGGGACGAGGGTGTAGACTTGACTTGACTTGACTTGACTTGCACCAGAGAGTCCACGCTCGGGACGAGGGTGTTTACATCCGTGAGTCCACGCTAGGGACTAGGATGTTGATTATTTGCACCAGAGAGTCCACGCTCGGGACGAGGGTGTTTACATCCGTGAGTCCACGCTAGGGACTAGGATGTCAATTATTTGCACCAGAGAGTCTACGCTCGGGACGAGGGTGTAGACTTGACTTGACTTGACTTGCACCAGAGAGTCCACGCTCGGGATGAGGGTGTTTACATCCGTGAGTCCACGCTAGGGACTAGGATGTCGATTATTTGCACCAGAGAGTCCACGCTCGGGACGAGGGTGTTTACATCCGTGAGTCCACGCTAGGGACTAGGATGTCGATTATTTGTACCAGAGAGTCCACACTCGGGATGAGGGTGTCTTGCCGTGAACTAACCAGAGAGTCCACACCCGGGACAAGGGTTAGTACTAACCAGAGAGTCTACCCTCGGAACGAGGGTTAGTGTTTAGTTCAAACCCGTGAGTCCACACTCGGAATGAGGGTTTGGTTTCTTCCATTGATCTCGTGATTATCGTTCATCCGGCAGTTCATTTATGCGTAGTTGTTCTAGTGTTCGTATTCGTGTTCGTATTCGTATTCGTGTTTGTGTTCGTAGTCATTTGTCTTGTCCTTGTTCTTTTTTGTTTATTTCCTTGCGCATGATAAAACTGTTAGATAGACATGTATATTATGTATCTTGCTATGTCCTCTGAGGACCTGATGATCTCCTCAGGTTAAGTGATTGCATGGAGTTAGCTAGTAGTTCTTGATGGCGGAGGATTTGCGGTTCTTGCGGGATTCAGGTATCGTTATCATGTTTATTATCCGCTCGTGCCTTATGTTCCTTATCATGATATACTTTTCTTGTTAGTTACATTTATAGACTCATATCATTTCTTAGAGTCTAATCGAACATATATGCTAGTGGGCTGCAGACCACGACCCATAGTGTTCATTCATGTTTCATATTCTTATTGTAGATTGAGATATAGATTATATTGCCATGATTTGGCAGTAAACCATAGCCTTGACAGCGTTTACGTATTCGAGATGGGCTAGAGTCTGCTCGATGCGTAGCTGGGCTTGGACACGCTTCGTATCTGAAAAGCGGGTGCGGGTCGTGACAAGTTTTTTTGGTGGCCCATGCAGGTCAGAGCATATCGTATCGGTTACGTAACTGTACTGATACGAGCCTGCGACCTTGACTAGACCTTAGAAATCTCAATCCACACTGCCTTGAAAATTCTTCTAGAAATTCTCTACGTCCTTGAAAACTCCATATTTGCTCTCGATTATACTTTCTTGCTTTTCGTACCATTGAATCTCGTCCCTTCCTGTTTTGGAGTGACGAACGATCGTGCTGTCTAGAATTTATTAGTAATCCTTAAATTATAGTATATATTGCTTGACTACTGAATATTGGTTGTTTATATATATGAGGGATTATAGATACCATATGTCCTAGATATTTTTTGGTAGAATTATTAGCCACTAGTTAGAAGATTATAAGAATTTAGTGACCTATGTTTTAATGGAGTAGTGTGACCAAAGGTGGGTAGAAGTCCTCGAGATTTCGTAAATACCAAATGACTAGAGAAGGCCATAAAATATTTTGAGGAAATTAAATTTGAGAAGATCGTGGTAATAATGGATTTACTCTTTTTATTTTTATTTTGAATTTTAGGCATGGTTGTGAGTTAGAATTTCGAGGACGAAATTATTTTAAGGTGGGTAGATTTGTAGCCTCCCTTCCCGGAATTTCTGAAATATTTTTATTTTATTTATTTGATTTAAATGGGGTTTTATGATTTTTGTAAATAATTACTTAGTTAATTATTACGGTAGATGACTCTAGCCATAGTTGAGTTTTGAAGTACTAGACGACTAGGATTTGTGGCATGGGAGATAGAGCAGTGTGCCTTGACTAGTGTACTAGCCATGTCCGGGAAAACCTAGCCATAGGGATGTCGTAGCTAGGAAAACCAGGCCAAGTTGTGACATGACCATTATAAATAGTTAATTATTCATTATTAATATTATTTGACGTCTAAGTGACCCGGTCGTACCGAACTAGTCAAACTAGACCCGAACGGAATCCAAGCCCAAGTAGGCATGTAGTGGGACCAAGTACGACCTTGTAGACATGTTTGGTAAGTGTAAGTATTTTGTATATATTCTCGGAATTGACAATTATTTTCTAAATATTGTTATAGGTAGATTATAGGTATTATTATTATTAAATAGGGCTTTACAGAATTTGTATGACCTTCTGGAGCCATATAAGTAGGGTGCACGTTACATCCATCAGAAACGAGTTTTGGGCTATTTTAATTGTTATTAGGATTTTTATTTTAATATTACTTTGTTTTATTAAATGATAATGATTTATATTTATTAAATCATTTACTTTATAAATGATGTGTATATATATATATGTGTATATAGATTATATATGGGAACGTGTGTATTTATATATATTATATATGAGTGTATTGGTATGAATATATAAAATAGTTTATATGTGTGTATGCGTATATAAATATGTGTACGTGTATATAAATAAGTATTAAGTAGGTGTAATGTATATAAATATATGTATATAATATGTGAGTATTTGTATGTATATATGAATATAATATATATGTGTAGGTGTATATAAATATATACGATATACAAGTATATTTGTACGTATATATAAATATATAATATATAGTATGTGTATGTATATATATAAATATGCGTATATATATATATATATATATATATATATATATATATATATATAGATATATATATATATATATCTATATATATATATATATATAGTTTTAGCTGTATAGATATAAATAAATATATATGCGTAGGGGTATATATAAATATGTACTATAAATGTGTTTGTGTGTATTTATATATATATATATATATATATATATATATATATATATATATATAAAATGTATTTGTGTGTATATATAAATATATATATATATATATAATGTATACGTATATATAAAAAATAAATAATATATATATATATATATATATATATATATATATATATATATATATATATATATATATATATATATATAAAATATATATATATATATATATATATATATATATATATTATATATATATATATATATATATATATATATGTGTATATTTATTAAAAGAAAAAGAAGAGGAAATAGAAGAGAAACAGTAGCAGCCCAGAAGCCAAAATCCCCAAGCCCACGGCCAACCAACCGAGTTGCCTCCCCACAGCAGTCGTCCTAACCCGACCCTACTGTACATAAACGTATATTTAGAGATTGAGATCGAGAGAGAAATAGATTGTGAAGAACAAACCCTAAACTAACGCCGCGCCACCCCCTCGGATTCCTGGCGAACCTCCACGACGGCCGCGCGCCCACGGCTGGTCACCGTCGGCCGGCCACAGGGCGGCCAAACAGTGCACCAGCGCTTGCGGAAACAGCAGCAGCGGCTGCAGACGCATCGATTAGAGACGCAATTTCTCTGTCAATTCTCCATCGTTTTGCGAACAGTTTTGTCAGGTATGCCGACAACCTATACGTCTACCAATCCTTTCAACTAGTTTAATTTATTTTGCTTCGTGTACGACGTAAACCGAGTCCCAAAATCGAGAAAAATCTCGATATAATGAGTATGGAGACTGTCCCAAAGTCCCCAGTTTGAGTCTCGATTTCTTGCAAACAAGTGATCGAATTCGAAATCCACCTGAAGGCGTTTATTAACAACATGTAGGGCTTCGAATCCCTTTTTACGGAATTTGATTTCATCGACTACGTGCCGAGAAATCGGATTCCGAAGTTTTCCAAAACCTGTTTTAAAAACTAGAAATTTGTTCCACACGACGTGCGTCACACCAATCCGGACGACGTGGTCGTGAACCGAACGCATCGAAAGCTGTGTAATGATTTCGTGGTCGTGTGGGCTTTGACAGAATTCAAATTGGTCGTGTGTGCGCGACGAATTTGATGCGTATCCGTCGAAATTCACCGTATCGTGCACTTTGCAAATTCTCCAATTACTTTGTGCACGCTCGTCAGATCGAGACGAAACTTGTGCCAACAGGACCATATCATTTTTCTGGTCCTGTATGCCAAGTTTGGTCCAATTCTGAGATAGTTGAATCGTACGTCGTTTTGCGGGCCCCACGGTCCCACTCAACGGGCGATTTTGTGCACGGCTTGCCGAAATCCAACTTTGGACATATGGTTGGATTCGTATCGGAAAACCGAATCCGTAGACATGTAGTTTGACGACTTTAGAGACCATTGACCCTGGCATGCTTTTCGGTGCAAAGCGGGTACAATGGCGGACACCGTTTTTGCCCAAAATTACCGTTTTGCCCCTGTGTCCAGAATTGGACTTAAGGACAGGCAATCCTAGCTAATTTGACTATTCTGAGAATGTTGGTGATGTTTGTTTCAGCTTTCGGAGACAGTTGTGATGACTTGGACGTTATGGTATACCAGTTGACGGTATTTATTGATTCTTCGCGCTGCCACCAGGCAAGTATACCTTGCCTTCCTCTACAGTTTTACTTACATGCATTTTCTTTCGTTTTTCAGTCATTTGATTGTTTATGGACATGTGCTTTTCGTGTAATTTTCTGTGGAGTTATTTTTATTGTTTATAGCCATGTTCATGTTTTGGCCTTGTGTTTCACATTTGGAGTTCTCGTCAGTACCTTGCTTGAGTCTTGTCATAGAACGAGAATGTGTAAGTGAACTGCTAAATCCTTGACATTGTTTTCTTGGCACCAGAGAGTCCACACTCGGGACGAGGGTGTTTTTCTTGATCTGTTTACATCCGTGAATCCACACTAGGGACTAGGATGTCGATTATTTGCACCAGAGAGTCCACGCTCGGGACGAGGGTGTAGACTTGACTTGACTTGACTTACACCAGAGAGTCCACGCTCGGGACGAGGGTGTTTACATCCGTGATTCCACGCTAGGGACTAGGATGTCGATTATTTGCACCAGAGAGTCCACGCTCGGGACGAGGGTGTTTACATCCGTGAGTCTACGCTAGGGACTAGGATGTCGATTATTTGCACTAGAGAGTCCACGCTCGGGACGAGGGTGTTTACATCCGTGAGTCCACGCTAGGGACTAGGATGTCGATTATTTGCACCAGAGAGTCCACACTCGGGACGAGGGTGCCTTGCCGTGAACTAACCAGAGAGTCCACACCCGGGACGGGGGTTAGTACTAACCAGAGAGTCCACACTCGGGACGAGGGTTAGTGTTTAGTTCAAACCCGTGAGTCCACACTCGGGATGAGGGTTTGGTTTCTTTCATTGATCTCGTGATTATCGTTCATCCGACAGTTCATTTACGCGTAGTTGTTCTAGTGTTCGTATTCGTGTTCGTGTTTGTGTTCGTAGTCATTTGTTTTGTCCTTGTTCTTTTTTGTTTATTTCCTTGCGCATGATAAAACTGTTAGATAGGCATGTATATTATGTATCTTGCTATGTCCTCTGAGGACCTGATGATCTCCTCAGGTTTAGCGATTGCATGGAGTTACCTAGTAGTTCTGGATGGCGGAGGATTTGTGGTTCTTGCGGGATTCAGGTATCGTTATCATGTTATTATCCGCTCGTACCTTATGTTCCTTATCATGATATACTTTCTTGTTAGTTACATTTATAGACTCATATCATTTCTTAGAGTCTAATCGAACATATATGCTAGTGGGCTGCAGACCACGACCTATAGTGTTCATTCATGTTTCATATTCTTATTGTGGATTGAGATATAGATTGTATTGCCATGATTTGGCAGTAAACCATAGCCTTGACAGCGTTTACGTATTCGAGATGGGCTGGAGTCCGTTCGATGCGTAGCTGGGCTTGGACACGCTTCGTATCCGAAAAGCGGGTGCGGGTCGTGACAAGTTTTTTTGTTGGCCCATGTAGGTCAGAGCATATCGTATCGGTTACATAACTGTACTGATACGAGCCTGCGACCTTGACTAGACCTTAGAAATCTCAATCCACACTGCCTTGAAAATTCTCCTAGAAATTCTCTACGTCCTTGAAAACTCCATATTTGCTCTCGATTATACTTTCTTGCTTTTCATACCATTGATTCTCGTCCCTTCCTGTTTTGGAGTGACGAACGATCGTGCTGTCTAGAATTCATTAGTAATCCTTAAATTATAGTATATATTGCTTGACTACTGAATATTGGTTATTTATATATATGAGGGATTATAGATACCATATGTCCTAGATATTTTTTGGTAGAATTATTAGCCACTAGTTAGAAGATTATAAGAATTTAGTGACCTATGTTTTAATGGAGTAGTGTGACCAAAGGTGGGTAGAAGTCCTCGAGATTTCGTAAATACCAAATGACTAGAGAAGGCCATAAAATATTTTGAGGAAATTAAATTTGAGAAGATCGTGGTAATAATGGATTTACTCTTTTTATTTTTATTTTGAATTTTAGGCATGGTTGTGAGTTAGAATTTCGAGGACAAAATTATTTTAATGTGGGTAGATTTGTAGCCTCCCTTCCCAGAATTTTTGAAATATTTTTATTTTATTTATTTGATTAAATGGGGTTTTACGATTTTTGTAAATAATTACTTAGTTAATTATTACGGTAGATGACTCTAGCCATAGTTGAGTTTTGAAGTACTAGACGACTAGGATTTATGGCATGGGAGATGGAGCAGTGTGCCTTGACTAGTGTACTAGCCATGCCCGGGGAAACCTAGCCATAGGAATGTCGTAGCTAGGAAAACCAGGCCAAGTTGTGACATGACTATTATAAATAGTTAATTATTCATTATTAATATTATTTGACGTTTAAGTGACCCGGTCGTACCGAACTTGTCAAACTGGACCCGAACGGAATCCAAGCCCAAGTAGGCATGTAGTGGGACCAAGTACGACCTTGTAGACATGTTTGGTAAGTGTAAGTATTTTGTATATATTCTCGGAATTGACAATTATTTTCTAAATATTGTTATAGGTAGATTATATGTATTATTATTATTATTAAATAGGGCTTTACAGAATTTGTATGATCTTCTGGAGCCATATAAGTAGGGTGCACGTTACATCCATCAGAAACGAGTTTTGGGCTATTTTAATTGTTATTAGGATTTTTATTTTAATATTACTTTGTTTTATTAAATGATAATGATTTATATTTATTAAATCATTTACTTTATAAATGATGTGTATATATATATGTGTATATAGATTATATATGGGAACGTGTGTATTTATATATATTATATATGAGTGTATTGGTATGTATATATAAAATAGTTTATATGTGTGTATGCGTATATAAATATGTGTACGTGTATATAAATAAGTATTAAGTAGGTGTAATGTATATAAATATATGTATATAATATATGAGTATTTGTATGTATATGAATATAATATATATATATATATATATATATATATATATATATATATATATATATATATATATATATATATATATATATATATATAGTTTTAGATGTATAGATATAAATAAATATATATGCGTAGGGGTATATATAAATATGTACTATAAACATGTTTGTGTGTATTTATATATAAATATATATATATATATAAAATGTATTTGTGTGTATATATGAATATATATATATATATATATATATATATATATATATATATATATATATATATATATAACGTATACGTATATATGTAAATATATATATATATGTATATATATATATATATATATATATATATATATATATATATATATATATATATATATATGTATATATATATATATGTATATATATATATATATATATATATATATATATATATACATTTTTTATATATATATATATATATATATATATATATATATATATATATATATATATATATATATATATATATATATATATATATATTTATATTTATTAAAAGAAAAGAAGAGGAAATAGAAGAGAAACAGTAGCAGCCCAGAAGCCAAAATCCCCAAGCCCACGGCCAACCAACCGAGTTGCCTCCCCACAGCAGTCGGCCTAACCCGACCCTACTGTACATAAACGTATATTTAGAACAAACCCTAAACTAACGCCGCGCCACCCCCTCGGATTCCTGGCGAACCTCCACGACGGTCGTGCACCCACGGCGGGTCACCGCCGGCCGGCCACAGGCCGGCCAAACAGCGCACCAGCGCGTGCGGAAACAGCAGCAGCGGCTGCAGACGCATCGATTGGAGACGCGATTTCTCCGTCAATTCTTCGTCGTTTTGCGAACCGTTTTGTCAGGTACGCCGACAACCTATACGTCTACCAATCCCTTCAACTAGTTTAATTTATTTTGCTTCGTGTACGACGTAAACCGAGTCCCAAAAGCGAGAAAAATCTGGATATAAAGAGTATGGAGACTGTCCCAAAGTCCCGAGTTTGAGTCTCGATTTCTTACAAACAAGTGATCGAATTCGAAATCCACCTAAAGGCGTTTATTAACAACATGTAGGGCTTCGAATCCCTTTTTACGGAATTTGATTTCATCGACTACGTGCCGAGAAATCGGATTCCGAAGTTTCCTAAAAACCTGTTTTAAAAACTAGAAATTTGTTCCACATGACGTGCGTCAGACCAATCCGGACGACGTGGTCGTGAACTGAACACATCGAAAGCTGCATAATGATTTCGTGGTCGTGTGGGCTTTGACGGAATTCAAATTGGTCGTGTGTGCGCGACGAATTTGATGCGTATCCGTCGAAATTCACCGTATCGTGCACTTTACAAATTCTCCAATTACTTTGTGCATGCTCGTCAGATCGAGACAAAACTTGCGCCAACAGGACCGTATCATTTTTCTGGTCCTGTATGCCAAGTTTGGTCCAATTCTGAGACAGTTGAATCGTACGTCATTTTGCAGGCCCCACGGTCCCACTCAACAGGCGATTTTGTGCATGGCCCGCCAAAATCCAAATTTGGACATACGGTTGGGTTCGTATCGAAAAATCAGATCCGTAGACATATAGTTTGACGACTTTAGAGACCATTGACCCTGGCACGCTTTTCGGTGCAAAGCGGGTCCAACGGCGGATACCGTTTTTGCCCAAAATTACCGTTTTGCCCCTGTGTCCAGAATTGGACTTAAGGACAGGCAATCCTAGCTAATTTGACTATTCTGAGAATATTGGCGATGTTTGTTTCAGCTTTCGGAGACAGTTGTGATGACTTGGACGTTATGGTGTACCAGTTGACGGTATTTATTGATTTTTCGCGCTGCCACCAGGCAAGTATACCTTGCCTTCCTCTACAGTTTTACTTACATGCATTTTCTTTCATTTTTTAGTCATTTGATTGTTTATGGACATGTGCTTTCGTGTTATTTTCTGTGGAGTTGTTTTTATTGATTATAGCCATGTTCATGTTTTGGCCTTGTGTTTTACATTTGGAGTTCTCGTCAGTACCTTGCTTGAGTCGTATCATAGAACGAGTACGTGTAAGTGAACTGCTAAATCCTTGACATTGTTTCCTTGGCACCAAAGAGTCCACACTCGGGACGAGGGTGTTTTCCTTGATCTGTTTACATCCGTGAGTCCACACTAGGGACTAGGATGTCGATTATCAGAGAGTCCACGCTCGGGACGAGGGTGTAGACTTGACTTGACTTGACTTGCACCAGAGAGTCCACGCTCGGGATGAGGGTGTTTACATCCGGGAGTCCACGCTAGGGACTAGGATGTCGATTATTTGTACCAGAGAGTCCGCGCTCGGGACGAGGGTGTTTACATCCGTGAGTCCACGCTAGGGACTAGGATGTCGATTATTTGCACCAGAGAGTCCACGCTCGGGACGAGGGTGTAGACTTGACTTGACTTGACTTGCACCAGAGAGTCCACGCTCGGGATGAGGGTGTTTACATCCGTGAGTCCACGCTAGGGACTAGGATGTCGATTATTTGCACCAGAGAGTCCACGCTCGGGACGAGGGTGTTTACATCTGTGTGTCCACACTAGGGACTAGGATGTCGATTATTTGTACCAGAGAGTCTACACTCGGGACAAGGATTAGTACTAACCAGAGAGTCCACACTCGGGACGAGGGTTAGTGTTTAGTTCAAACCCGTGAGTCCACACTCGGGATGAGTGTTTGGTTTCTTCCATTGATCTCGTGATTATCGTTCATCCGGTAGTTCATTTACGCGTAGTTGTTCTAGTGTTCGTATTCGTGTTCGTATTCGTGTTCGTGTTTGTGTTCGTAGTCATTTATCTTGTCCTTGTTCTTTTTTGTTTATTTTCTTGCGCATGATAAAACTGTTAGATAGTCATGTATATTATGTATCTTGCTATGTCCTCTGAGGACCTGATGATCTCCTCAGGTTTAGCGATTGCATGGAGTTAGCTAGTAGTTTTGGATGGCGGAGGATTTGCGGTTCTTACGGGATTCAGGTATCGTTATCATGTTTATTATCCGCTCGTGCCTTATGTTCCTTATCATGATATACTTTTCTTGTTAGTTACATTTATAGACTCATATCATTTCTTAGAGTCTAATCGAACATATATGCTAGTGGGCTGCAGACCACGACCCATAGTGTTCATTCATGTTTCATATTCTTATTGTGGATTGAGATATAGATTGCATTGCCATGATTTGGCAGTAAACCATAGCCTTGACAGCATTTACGTATTCGAGATGGGCTGGAGTCCGCTCGATGCGTAGCTGGGCTTAGACACGCTTCGTATCCGAAAAGCGGGTGCGGGTCGTGACAGAACGCACGATCCAGATCCTAGAGGATATGTTGAGGTCATGCATGCTAGATTTTGGAGGGTCTTCCATTTGCATCTGGTAGAGTTCTCCTACAACAACAGCTACCAGGCAAGCATCCAGATGGCACCTTTTGAGGCGTTGTACGACAGAAAGTACCGGTCTCCTATATGTTGGAGTGACGTGGGTGAGCGTCAGATATTCGGTCTAGAGTTGGTGATGGAGACAGTTGAAAAGGTGAAACAAATTCAGAGCCATCTTCGTACAGCTCAGGACAGACAGAAGTAGTAGGCTGACATACACCGCCGACCTTTGGAGTTCAAGGAAGGCGAACATGTGTTTTTGAAGATCTCACCTAATCGGGGCACTATTCGGTTTGGGAGCAGAGGCAAGTTGAGTCCAAGATACATTGGACCTTTTGATATTTTGGAGCGTGTAGGTGAGGTGGCATATCATCTTGCATTACCCCCATCTCTAGAGGGAGTGCATGATGTATTTCATGTCTCACAGCTGAGGAGGTATATGACTGATCCAAGTCACGTAGTTGATCATTCTGAGGTCACATTAGGTCCGAGCTTGAGATATGAGGAACAGCCAGTTGGGATATTGGATACTAGTGAGAAGACACTGCGAGGCCAGACGATCAGACTGGTTTGGGTAGCTTGGAAGTATCACTTCCCAGGTGAATCAACTTGGGAGCGATAGGATGTCATAAGACAGCGTTATCCTCATTTATTCGAGGATACATGTATGACTTAAGAATTACCCTTAATTAGCATGTTTTAAATTCCAATAATAGTTAATTCTCAATTGCGAGGACGCAATTCTTTTAAGGAGGGTAGATTGTGAACTCCCTAAAATTTAGATAACGTTATTTTAGTAATTTTATAATTATTTATTTTTATTAATTAGATATTAATATGCATTAAAACAATTTCCTGAATCTAGAAATCCTTTATTGTAATTTTAATACCGGGAATACAACACTAATTTTTTGGCCCAGCCAACTTTGCATAATAGGCCTAGCCGAGCCAAATTTGGCTCATGCCATTGATGTCACAATTATTTGAGTCCCCGCAGGCTCCAAAAATAATTTAGAAACACTGCATTTTAACTAGTTAAATTTGAACGTACCTTTTTCGATTAATTGCACTTGACCGAGCCCGACCCCCAAACTTGAACCCTCTAATTAACTTGGCAAACCCACATAACCATTCCTAATTTTCCTACACACCAATCACAAGTTTTCCCACACTAAAATCACATTTTTTTCATTATTTTAAATACAATTTTAGATTTTTATTATTAATAGCAAGTTAATGGACTAGTTTAAGACATATTGTGCCATGGGTACATTATACAAGGGGGTAGGGAATACCCAACAGAGCAAAAGGAAGGGAGAGGGATCGTTTTTTAAGGGAGGGGGTTACTAAAGACCTTTGGTTTTTCTTTAATGTGAAAGTTACAACTATTCATCTCCTTCTTCCATTCATGACCATTATTAGCCATTAAGTCCCAAACAAACCCACCCCATACATTACCACCCGACCACCACACACACGACCCACAACAGTCTCCACCCTCTATTCAAACTTGGAAGCCCATCTCCTCCACCTTGAGGTTGTTCCCCTCATGCCAAGGAAGCTCGTTAGGGTGGTGCACAACCCCTTGTGATCGGAGTTCCACCGAACTCACTACAACTTCAACAAAGTTCATAGGTATCACCCTCAACCCTCCTCTATTCATTTTTGATCTCTGGTAGGTACTTGCATTAGAGAAATGCATACTCATTCCATGCCTTGATAATATATACAATTAGTGTTTGACCCAAGTATTAATCTAGTTGCTAACTGTTGCATGCATGTGTAATATATAGAAGTTGTGAAATGAAAAGAAAAAAGAGTTGTTGCACCTTAGTTTTATATTTTAGAATTTATAATAATAATAATAATCATATATATAGTATTTATACGTATATTTTATTAGATTAATTTATGGAAAAATGGATGGGAGTTGCATGATTAGTAATGGTGTAATTGTAGGAATATTGTATTGAAGTTATAATATTAAAAACGAAGTTTTTCACCCACATAAAATAAATTTCAGAATTTAAATGATGTTAATCAGATTATTATGCATATTAAAACGTATAATTTAGTGAGTTAAAGTATAAATAATTGACATGTAGGTTGTATGGGTGCTAGTGGTGAACTAGTATACCTGTTGTATTGATATTGTAGAATAAAAAGTGTGCATATAATTAAAATAATTTAAGAGTATTAAAATTTAATTATTTCCGTATTTAAGAGGTTAATTTGTGAAATAAAATGGTTCCATGCATGTTTAATTAAAGGGTTAACGTTGTATCACAGTTTGTGACATTGAATCTTACGTAGTACGTATAGGAAGATGTTGTGTAACCACACGTAAAGGCCTATACGTACGCATGGTATATCAATGTATGAGATCCTCACAACGTTATAAACAATAGTTGGTATGTGGTTGTTGGCGTTAATAAGAGCTATGCGACTTTTGGTATTAATAGCTTAAATGTCACGACCTTGTTAACATGCGTGTAGGTACTTTAAATTTTTAGAAAATTATTGAATTAGAATTAATATAAGTAATATTGATAGGGCACGTGGGTGTCTCAGTACCACCGGAAGTAGACTTTGGACTCGCTACAGCGCAGCAGCAGGCAGAAGGCAAGTGTGCCTTGCCAAGTTGTTTACAGTTCTGAGCTATGTAGTATATTTCATATATATACTATTTATGTGCTTTGATATGGTAACAGTTTACACTAGGGACAATTTATGGTACTTTGTGTCCGAACCAGATTTGGGTACCGACATCCTCCGAGGAGTCGATTATTGTAGCTAGAGTGTCATACTTACGATCCCATGACTTGTGCAAGTATTCTTGTACATTTGCCCATAGGACACTTGACACGACCATCATATTACAGAGTTTTTTCTCGATTTACTCGTGGTACATGGACTCTGCATAGGCTATAGGTTGCATGATATAGTGATGTTACACATAGTTACTATGACTTATACTGATAGATAGAGGTCATAATCTTGCGTGTCATGAGATGAGACGTGAGGTTACATTGGGAGGGGAGAGTCATTTTCGTGCTCTGGGCGCATTCTATTATTTATTATATATATACACTTACCATCGTTGGGTTCCCCACACGGCCTAGAGGGTACTGTCTAGCATACGGATGAGTCCGTGAGTACCAGCCCGGGGTACGATACCATACTCTCACTTGCATTACACACAGTTGGTAGTTTATCCCTATCATAGCTTATTACTGTTTACTTCTGGCTTGAGTGTTTATTGTACCTTGCTGTGTCCCTGAGGACCTGGATCAGGATTATGTCCCCAGGTATAGTAGAGGAGGTTTATCCCGAGGTTTACGGGACATGAGCTGAAGTAGGAGCAGTACTTGTACCAGGAGACGAGGTTGTGCCAGAGGATTTCTCCTGAGTATTCAGTGATCTCTTTAGTTATTTTGCTACGGGTTATTTATATTTGGACTTGGACTTCTGAACAATTGTAGTTGATGTTATTTCTCTTTCCTTTATTGTGATAGGTTGTTTCCCGAGATACTACCTATTTGGACTTGCTGATAGACATTATCTGTTTTATTATCTTGGTTGTATTATCATCTTTTATTGTGACTGTGCTCTGTGGATGAGATTAGATTTACATACTATTTCAAATGTTATGGACTATTACTTATATTTAATACAGCTTAGGTGCACTCTAACGGGTCCATTAAATTGGGTTTGCCCATTGGAGTTGTACTGCTGGCTATTGCCACGTGGCTAGTCCCTTGATATTTTGGGACTGGGGCGTGACAAGTTTACTAGGATTTATCATGATTTTTTTCTAATAATATTTGGAAGCATTCAATAAACCTTGTACAAAATGGGTACAGACAATCTCGACTTTATAAGGAGCAACAGCTTGCAGACAATGTCAGATGACAATCTAAATTAGTAAACAAAGCTATAAAAAAAAATCATTTATAATCACCTTCTAAGTTAATGTCTAAGTTGCTCCTTTGTCCATTATATTTTATTGAAAGCTTCTCAAATGATAACATAATAAAGGCTAGGGTTACCTCAAAGAATGTGAATAAATCTACACGTGTTGGGACAACACGTTCCGAATGGGATCATCCAATAGTGTGGTCGTAGGCATGCATGCTTTTATTCCCATGCGATCTGGGACCACATTGTGTTCTCCACACAAAATCCAATCAATTGTACTCTAAAACTCATGTGTCCCTACAGCAGGTTGCAACAAGGATGGAGTGAGGGTAATAAGAAATAGGTAGATTGAAGAGAGCCTATAATAGGAAGAAGATAGGAAGAAGATGACAGATGAATCTAATCGGTGGTGGTTTGAAACTCGTCGAGTGGTCGTGCTGATAACGTGTTGTAAAAAAAGAAAATAATTGATAGACAGAAATATATACGTAGCTTTTCTCATTAGAAATGGAGATAGAGGTTGTTGTGGGTATGGATAAGGACATCCATATTTGGATTTATCAAAATCACAACAGAAGGAAATAAAATCTAAGAAAATGATATATTTTTCAGAAAGGTAGAGAAAAGAAAGAGTAGAAAGGGTTACTTTTTGTCACGATCCGATCCCAATATACTGGGTCCAGTCGGATCATGCCCAACCTGCACCGTTGTGAGACAGCGACAGTAAGCTGTATCAATCAGTAGCAACGCAGGCACAACATTCTAAATATGAAATAAAACTTTATTAAAATATTTGAAATGCAACCAAGAGTCTAATTGGAACAAACAAAAAAGCAGGAACATTCAGTTATTACAACTTGTTCATTTTATTACAACTTCAAAAGAAGGAAAGAAACTAATAGAAATGTGCATATAGAACTCCCAGGTCCCCTGTCCGGGTTCAGCTAACTCCTCGGAACCCAAGTCGGATCCGTAGTAAGAACTAAAGCCAGCTCCTCGTCATCGCAATCACCTAAAATATTGGTCTCCAGTCAGAAGGGGAGCTAGAACATACATATCCATTCCAGCATTTTAATTAAAATGAGACAAAAAGAAATCTTATAACATAATTTGTTTAATAAGTAATAATAAAGAAGCAGTGAAGCAATAAATCTCTGGAAATAAAAATAAGGCAATCTATATCTAGCAATAGTGTTTTGAGAGTGTAACATCCTGTGGCCGGCTGTGGATGGAGGCAATATGTGTTCTAGTGAATACGGTCCAGCTTCAGCACAAGTGGGTTGGGCTTCCGCTATCCACAATGAGGCAATAGGGGGCTTTGACCACATGTGTTAACACTACTCCTCAATCCCGAGTCAATGAGTCAATCAAGCAATCAGTTTGGGTCCGAGAAGGATCCCATGGATCAAGTATCGATACAATAATTCTACGATCCAATGACTTTAATTATTAACTAAAACACAAATTTGAATAAATATGAACTTGCCTTGGTTTTTCGATGCTGTAGGTGATGAAAGGGAAATATTCAGACTAAGTTCCGGAACTGAAACCTACATTAGCGAAATAGGACTTAGTTGCCAATCTAAGGTTGCTACAATTCTAATTAATTAACTAATTAATAATACAATATCGTCGAGACTCTAAATTTGCCAATAATTATAATAAAATAATCGTTTAGTTGTAAAATATTTTAGAGAAATAAAACTATAATTTTGTCACTCCCCGTTCCCGGAATACGTATTTTTAATACGTGTACAACTTGACTGTATTTATTTAGTATTTATCATGCATTTATTCTATATTTAATTCCTTTAATTACATGCTAAATATTTTTCTGTATTTTATTTTCTGCTTTTGCTTAGCTCTTGGTTTATTTCGGTTCATGTTGAACCAACTTGGTTTGGCTTGGTTCATCATGATAAGGGGTGGATGGCCTGATTGTATGGGGAAGGAATGGGTGGTAGAGATCAAACTTGACTTGATATTTATACACCTTTTCTTTTCTCTCTCCTCACAAACTCTCATTTCATTTCCTCCACCAAAACCCTAACCCAATTTGGAGAGGCAAGTACATCTTGCACACCATAAGAGATTTCATGCATCCCCATTTATTTTTAGTCCATGTTGTTCCTCTCCTTTTTCTCTACAAGTTTAGGTCTTGAAGTTTTTGATTTCTATGGATGGTTGTGTAGATCTAGGTTTCAAGTTTCATATTTTATGGGTTTTTATGGTTTTGATCTATCAAACTTTGTTGTTATCGAAAACAAGTTGTTCCATGTTGTAGAGAATTCAATTCTAGTCAATTTTGACCTCTATTTTGCCCAATTCCGAATCCGATAGCCCAAGTTATGGCCATTGGAAGTTTTTGAAACTCCATGGCCGAAGCTTGCTGGTGCAGAAGCATCCATGCTATGCACCCAAAGGCACTATGCGCCCAAAGGCATGTTATGCGTCCAAAGGCATGCTATGCGCCCAAAGGCACTATGCGTCCAAAGGCATGTTATGCGCCCAAAGGCACTATGCGCCCAAAGGCATGCTATGCAGCATTATGCGCCCAAAGGTACTATGCGCCCAAAGGCATGCTATACGCCCAAAGGCACTATACGCCTAAAGGCACTATGCGCCCAAAGGTATGTTATGCACCCAAATGCACTATGCGTCCAAAGGTACTATGCGCCCAAATGCATGCTATGCGCCCAAAGGCATTATGCACCCAAAGGCATGCTATGCGCCCAAAGACACTATGCACCCAAAGGAATTGTTATGCTCCCAAAGGAACTGCTATTCTTCCAAAGGAACTGCTATGCTCCTAAAGGAATTGCTATGCTCCCAAAGGAACTGCTATTGTCACGACCCGCAACCCCAAATTGTTGGGCCGGGCCGAGCCATGTCCAGCATACGCTTGGTTAAAGCGTATTAAGCTATTCTAAGTATAGACAATAAAGGATCTAAGTTGCTAACAGTTCTAATGTCATATTTAAAAGGTTCATCACAAAATAGCATCTATAAGCGAAAGTAAAATAATTACAGACTTAATAATACACTTCCAAAGTATCAAAATGGAGACAAAGTCCAGTGACTACAAGATATCACTACACCAAAAGAGGGATTTGCCAACATATTTTTTTTTGGATTACTAACAGTTTTTTACCGTTACTAATTACTAACGGTAAAAAACCGTTAGCAACATCAAAAATCGTAAGTATAAATAGGATAAATTAAAACTTAATATAATTAACACATAATATTAAGATTACAACAGCTTATAACCGTTGGTAAACCTAATAAAAAACAAAACCATCCAGTGTGCCTTTCGCGTGATTGAAATTAAGTGTTGGGGGGAAACCCTTTTTCATTCCCCCCACCCATTTTTTTCCCATGTGCTAGGACTCTTCTGCTAGTGCTTTCCCAAGGGTTCTCCTCTCTTCTCTGTCTCGACGACGAAGGCTACTCGTTCGAAAGGTAATCTCTCTCTCTCTCTCTCTCGTCCCCTTCTTCTTCTTTTATTTTTTTCTTTATTTCTCTGCTTCCATCTGATTTTTCTCTTTCAATAAAGTTAGGGTTAGGTTTAGGGCTTGGTGAGGAGGACGTCAAGAGGAGAACTCCGATGAGAAGCTCGAACGCAACACAAGACTGAAGTCGACGGCGGTGGCGGCCGAAGCTGAGCAGCCGTCGGACTGGTGGGGGAAGGCCCTCGACATGCTAGGCCTCGACTTCTTTCAGAGGTTGCTCTCGTCACTAAAGTCCAGGGGGCTAAAGAAGAAGATCATAGGGAGGATCCTGATCATCTACGCGCATGCCTCTTTCCACGTCCTCGTCGGCAGGGACGTCCGTTCCCCGAACGCGGAGGCGCATAGGAAGTAGAGGGCGGTCGTGGAAGCCATTGTGGGGCTGATGCGGACGCAGTCTAGGAAGAGTCCCGTGCCGATCGCGTTCCTCTCCGGCCTTCTCTGGTCTCCGCTTCTTCTGCGTCCAGGGGGACCTGGAGTGGAGGATAGGGATGCAGAATGTTCAAATGGGAACAAAGAAACAAACATGTATAAGGACAAACTACTTTGTATAATTATCGATCGCTGTTAATCCTCCTACAGGGGTTCAGAGTGGACGCTGGCGAGGAATTTTTTCAGGCAACGGGTGTAAACGCAAGGGCGCTCTAGCTGAGCCAGGTGACCTACCTTCTTTATCCCCACCAATATGGTTTTCTTCCCTAATTGCCTGTATCAATATTTCAAAATCTCTGATATAAGCATTTCTCCTCTTGACAGCGAGGACTAATGTGAGTTATCGAGCATTCATTGTTAGGTAGAACTGAACGTACTCTAACATTTTTTTTTTGCAAGCTTAAAGTAGAATATATTGTCATTATCACCCCAAAGCAACAACACCCTCTGCCAACAAACAAAATTTACAAAGAAATAAAGGGTATTATAAGTAAAAATTGATTGTGAGGTTTATAGGTTAATTGATTCATACATACATCCAAGAAATATGTTCTGAATGTTTGGTGCATGTACATGGGCTACACGTTTTATACCTATGAGTCTGTGACACAAGTTAGCTAAGGTTGTATCGTGCCTAGCTCACTCCTAGATAACTTTAGAAATTTGAAGGATTGTAAATTCAGGTAAGGACAACCATGTTAGTTTTGTCAGAAATCTTAATGAAGTCGATTGTAAATTCAGGTGAGGACAACCATGTTACTTGAAAAACAAAGAAACGTAGAAGAACAAGAACGAGTAAGAACATATTACACCTGCTTTAAGTTGGGCACTTTGGCATCCTTGTTGCTGATCACCAACCCATCCAGTAGCTCTGCTCTCTCCTTTATGTTGTTGAACATTACCTGTTGATACCGGGAGTTGTCCCATAGTCTCAGAAGGTAGGCTTGTGGCTTTTGCCTTCAAAATACATGGTTGAGAAGCTTGGAATTGATAGGAGCAAGATATATGGCTTGTGCAATTTACTGTACAAGAACAATGGGATGACCATGGCTGGACTAAGGGTGTATAAAAGTAGTAGTCTTGATTCTGAACTTTTGTTTTGTTGTTTTGATTGTTTCTGTTGTTATGTTTCTCATTTTGTTTTATTGTTCTCCATTATGCAGGCTATAGGATACTCGTTTAACTATGATGAATACCACAGGTTCTAATCTCTTTCTCTCTCTCTCTCTCTCTCTCTGCCTATTCCATCTTATCAATTGAATAGTTTTCAGGTTTCTGACTTGTCTGTTTATTTATTTTTTAATTTTGGTTTCATTACAGTTTTGTGCAGGGAAGATTGCCTAATGAGAGGCTAAAGCCGGATTCGGTTCTTCGAAATAATCTGCTCAGCGTGCCTATTCGCAAAGTGGTAAGTAATCAACTTATTGTACATTGAACAATAATAAGCATATAGCTTATCTGTTATGGTGACATGGCATGGAATCAACTTTGAATTGTCCAAGTGTACTTTGGACTAAACCTGTTTACAAAGTTGCACAAACACAACAATATGAAACTGTACCATAATGGTGACATGGCATGGTATCAACTTTGGAGTGTCCTAGTGTATTTTTGAAGTGTGCATGCCGTGTCCAATATGCAGCTGACTCGACATGGCACTAATTTTTGAAGTGCCTGTGCTTTCTATTCTTGGGTTACATGGATACTCGACATGACACAAATAAGGGACTACTTGCTTTCTATGACAATTGGAACCTTAACCCTCGAAAAGGTTCAAGACCTATGCAGAGACAAGGAAAGACTAGGGAAAGAGATTGGCATTTTTAGGAACACATCTATAAAGTCCCTTTGACGTTTTGAGGAACCTTAACCTTTATATGGCAACATATTGAGTAAACGACGTTTTGGAACACATTGATTTAGTGTCTTTATATTTTTAGTTATGATTAAAGCTTTATTTGAGACCAAAGACATCTTATTTTCATTCTTCACGGTGGTTTTGCGAATGTTGAAGCTGATTCTTGTCTACAATTGCAAATGCAGACCCTCTTGCCTGTGAAGCAATTCGTTTCTAGCAAGTCTTATTTCTCTTCTTTTTTATTTGAAAGGAACATGAATATTTAACAGTAAATATGATCACTCTAATATCTTTCTTCTATTTTAGCTCGTTTTTGAAGTGAACATAGAGAAGAAGGTTGTTGCTTACTTTGGCCTTTCCACTGCTTTTTCTTATTACACTTTTGTTGCACCTTCCCTTGCTAGTTGTTGATATAAACTTTTGTTTCTTTTCGAGGTTAGAATCTCTAAACACAATCAACTTTGTGACTAATGAGAAATACCAAGATCACGGGTATATTTGAACCTGGAACTGTGCTATAGCATCATATATAGGTGTACCTTCCACCATATAGGACTCTATTGTTACCATCTATTTAGAACTATAGCTTGGGATTGAAAATCTGAATGCTTAATCACTTTTTCCCTTCACTAGGATATTTAAATGCCTTACATAAATATAAATCTACGGTCATTTGATGAATTTCATGTTTGATAGTCACATTTATACTTTTATCAGATTCCAAAATCAGGATGGGACAAAATCGTATGGACTCGTTGCAACTGGAGGGTCTTGCTGCAATCATGATGTATATTCTTACCCGAGAAAGCTTCATCGTATGAACTCATTGCAACCGGAGGCAGGAAAAGTTTCAAGCTTTAGATCACATAGTGCAATGGTAAGAAACCTCCACCTCTAAGACCATGATAGAGAGACTCAAAAGTTGCTCTTTTCAAGTAACTTTTTAACATGTGCATTGATGAACACGTGCATTGCTGAACATGAAAAATCTGAAGGTAAAATTGGGATAGGAAGATTTTTGTTTCATACTCAGAGCATACTGAACTATTGGTTTGTTGGCAACTGTTTGATATCTCTAATAGGCATATTGATGTGAGACCTAACACTGATGGTTATATGGTGCTTACATTTGCTTTCTAGTCAAGAGAAGGAAAATAATAAAATTTATAGATATTATAGCATATTTTCCTGCCTTACAAAGTGAAGATTTGAAAGAATTTATATTTCCCCAGTATTTTATATGGAGTGAATAAGAAATTGTATAGATGTTATATCATATAATTAAACTGAACTTTGCACAACAGCAAATTGGGATTAAGGGTTTGTTGTTTCTTGCTGTTAATTTTCACCAACTTATAGGTTTCTTCGGGTAATCTGTAATTACTGCTCTCCAGTCTAATAATTTTAATTTATCAACTATGGTGGAACCTTTCAGTTTCATGTATCCTTCTTGTATTGTTTGCGAGATTATGTCAGCTCAGTAGATGTTAACTCATTAGTGTTTGCTGAATATGGCCATTCTCAGTTAAATCTTCTACTGACCTAGTCTCTTATGAGGATGCAGAGGCCATTCATCATTTTTATATTCTTAAGGATAATAATTCATTGACATTTCAACTTAATACAAGTTCAAGGACTTCCCCCTTGGGCCAATACTTCATCAATTGATATTATAGATGTGATACAGGTAAAATCTACATATAAATGATAGTAGATTTTTGTCAGTTCTTGCTGTTGACGAGGGAAGATAGTTTTCTTTTTTTTATTTTTTTATTTCAGGGTAGCATTTTCATCTTAAAGGGTTCATGGATGGACTGCCACTAACTTCAATTTCACACTACAAAGACAAAGGTTCCAACTTTAGTTGTATATACCATGCTTTCTCTTACCACCATGTTTAGTGTCAGATGATACCTGGTACTTGCAGATAACGTGTGTTTAATTAGCAATCTGAATGTTTTGACCCAATCGTTCTACTCTACAAAGATGGATACTACATACTAGAACAACAACAACAACAACAACAACAACAACAACAACGACAACTACAACAACAACAAAAGACCTCATCCCTTTGGGGTTGACTAGGTGAGTCCTTTCTTTCGTTCTTTTATTCAAGGGCCAGATCCTCTTCAGATGTGGACGCCCCTACACATTGGTACTACTTTTCTACTAATTCTTGATCCATTCATTTTGATTAATGTCAATATGTTCATATTTAAAAGGCTAACACCAATACTTGTTTTCTTTATTGGATGGCAGCAATTTCCAAATGCCTTCTTCTATATGCCTTATCGAGGTCATCTGGTGGACCCGGAGGATTAGGATGTCGCTTTGCGTTTGGTCACTCCGATGCTAAGTTCCAAATTATACCCAATACTGGATGATGTGGCTAGAGTGGATGAAGCAAGACAAGATTCCATGAAGTAGTGGAGTTCTTGGAGAAACCAGAGAGCTAATTTGTCTGTAGTTGGTGATCGTATTCCCAAGGGTGTTACTTCTCTTTCGGAAAAACTTTGCTCGCCAAGACAATTGTCTAATTTTGTATTATGGAGGAGAATATTGGTTGACAATGAATATTGTATTCTCATAATTTTGGTGTAGTGATTATATGAAGAATAATTGTAACTGTGAATAAGTTTATTTATAAATGCAACTAATGACATTGTTTATTAATTTTGAATGTTTATGCATGAATTGTCATGTGCAAATTATATTGTCATAATGAATATTTGTTGGTAATTGAAAGCTGAAAGCTCAGGATCGATAGGGTCGTCGGTTTTTTTAAAATAATTTTTCTCCATTTGCAACGTAAAAAACCGTCGAAAATTTCAAAGGTTATGTTCTTTTTTTCCAACAGTTTTTCACCGTTGCAAATTTACAACTACCAACGCTTTTTTACCGTTAGAAAAAAATTTTGCCAACGTTTTTTTACCATTAGAAAATTTAATTTACCAACGATTTTTTACTGTTAGTAAATTTTATTTCCTAACGGTAAAAAAGTGTTACAATTTCCGTTAGAAAAATTTCCCACGCCATGTTTACAACGGCAAAAAACTGTTAGGAAAATTTTTCCTAACGGTTATAGTCGTTAGGAAATGACTGTTTTGGTGTAGTGAATTATATAGTCTAAACAGTTCAATAACTAAGCCAAAAAGAATCTAAACGAGACTACCAAGCGAGGTTCCCTGCGGGGACTTCCTCGGGAGCAAAAGCCTGGTCCTCTGTAGTGGGTCCATAGAAAATATCACAGAGCAAATCTTTCTCCGAAAGTATGCTACAATGTTATCCTGTCAGGACGAGAGCAAGTACGGATTCTACAAACTAAACATACTGGAATGAAAAGAGATGTAGTAAATAAGAATCATGTCATGTCTCATGTCGTATCACAATCATGTCATATCACAGATCTATCATGTCAGGAATATATTTGTCATGGCGACATATGTATATCTAGAGTTTAAAACTGGAGCAGGTACGTGATCGTCAATAGGTGTACAATGTGCGGAAGACACATGTAAATGAAATATACTTCTGCATAAATGATAAGGCGATAGATGTACATACACACAAATACAGCTTTGAGAAAAAGCCTACAGCGTGCTAACATATAAAATAAAACTTTGCTCGAGCACGGTAGAGGGGGCATGATCACGTACTCAACTATCAGTTTCTCCATAACCCAGATTCTAACATGTGACAGATATAAGAACAGTTTAAAACATGTGAAAGATACCGGGAGCAGTATAAGCATGGTATGTACTGAGAGCAATATAAAACATGGTGGGTACTGAGAGCAGTATAAAGCATGTGGAAGGTCCTGACTGCAGTAAAATTAAAGCATGTTAAAAATCCTGAGAGCATATAATTAAAGCATGTGAAGCATACGCTAGATATATATAGAAACCTATAAAATATAGTTTTCAGTTTAAATCACTGTATTAACATGGTTCATACGCAATTCATTTTCATATGCAGTAAATAAAGTTTGTAGGGGTACTCGCCTCGAGCAAGGCAAGAATACGAGTATGAAGATATAGATGTCAAGTGTCTTGTCAAAATGATACACAATCTCAGTCTCTAAACTATGTTCAAGATTTTACACTAGTGGTGTGACACGACTCCTAACTGGACACTAGCTAAGTGGTGACCTAACATAAAAGTCCAATGTGGGGTGACACTATATCTAAACCAACACTTAGGGTCCTTAGAAACACAAGGATCACTTTAGAGTTTCACAAAAAACCAAACATATAAATATATACACTAATAATAATAATTAATTACAAATTAAGGATGATACATAAGAAAAATCTATAGATGTTGTCAGATAATAAGATAAATATCCCCAACGTGTCCAGAATGGTCAAATTAGCTAGGATAGCCTACCCATAAGTCCAATTTGGACACAGGGGCAATATGGTAATTTCAGGTTAAAATGATGTCCGTCGTTGGACACACTTTATACCGAAAAATATGTCAGGATAGAAGTCTACAAAACCTAACAAATTATATGTCCAAGAATCCAGAATGATGATACGAACCCAACAATATGTCTGAAATAGAATTTCGATGACCCGATCACAAAATGGTCCGTTGACCTGGATATTGGTATCCGATTTGCACGAAAATGTATGTCGAAGCCAAAGTCCACTAAATCTAACAAGGTATATGTCAACAAGTCTAGAATTACGATACGAACTCAACGGTATCTCCGAAACTGGATTTCGATGAGCCGATCTCAAAATGACGCGTTGACCCGGACATTTAGAATCCGCTTTGCACGAAAAAGCGTGCCGGAGCCAATGTCTTCAAAACTCAGCAAATTATATGTCAACGAGTCCAGAATGACGATACGAACTCAATGGTATATCCGGAATTGGATTCCGATGAGCCGATCTCAAAGTGACCCGTTGACTCAGACTTTGGGACCCGCTCTGTACCGAAATACGTGCCAGGGTCCATGTCCTCCAAATCTAACAATCTTTATATGAAATCGTGCCAGAACGACGCCACGAGTCTACTGGTGGTGTCAGAAATTGAATCCAGAGTCCCGGGTTCAAAAATAGAATTTTACAAGTGCAAAATTATAAATTCGGACGGCCAACTTTGGCGTCAAATTCAACCAACCAAACGTGCTCACAATGAAACGAAACTGAAGGGGAAGGAAGATGGTTATACCAGCTACGCACAGAAACTGGTGGCATGCCAAACGGAGCTGCGACGACAGAGTTACGAGCTGTCGAAGTTGGCTCCACAAAACTGTTCAAAAATAGTATAATTTAAAGTGTCAACTTGGTGGCCGATTTTGATGTATCAAACGATAAAGTAAGCGGACGAAACTTGAGGAGAGTGAAGAGCTATATACCGAGATTATGACGGAGCAAAGAGTTTATCGATCCAATGATCGAATTTCTCGAAAAACGTACATGAAGTTGCTGTCTCGAAACACAATTCTGAGTTCAAAACTCGCGCGCGTCGACAGGATCTCGTGCCAAACGCACGAATCGTGTGTTTCACGCATCGGAGAGACTGCTGCCACACCAAGGTGGTATGCAGGGGGTCGTCGGAGGCGTAGGGTGCTCGCGGTGGTGGGGGCCGACCACGCGGCAGCGCATGGCGGCGGCACGATGGTTGTGCTCGGAGTAGTGATGGTGGTGGTAGAGATGGTGTTGATGATGGTGTTGGTGTTGATGATGATGTTGGTGAGGGTGAGGGTGATGATGTTGAAGAAGAAGAAGGGATAAAGAAGAAGAAGTGAAGAAGAAGAAGGAGAATGGAGGGGTGGGGTGCTTGTCGGCTGTAGGGGTGTGTTTGTGTTCTGGTGAGAGAGAGGGTGAGGTGTGTGTGAGTGAGTAGAGAGGGAGAGAGAGTTTTATATATTCAAAAAGAAAGAGAGAGAAAAATAGAATGGAGAGAGAGATATTTGAGAGAGAGAGAGGTCGGTTAGAGAAGGGGAGAGTGTGTGCTGGAATGGAGAGAGGGTGTGTGTGTGTGTGTGAGTAATAAGAGAGAGAGAGATATATTTGTATATATATATATACATATTAGAAAGAGAGAGATATTTATAGAAAAAGAAAGAGATATTTTAAATAGGGAAAAAGAAAGAAATTGTGTGGGAGTGTTTGGGTAGTCATGAGAGGACAACATGGAGCTTAGATTTGGGTTCGGTTGAGTCTGGTCGGGTCAAAATCGGGTTTGGCAAAATAAATAGATTAATTTAGTCATTTATGGACACGGGTAAATAAGTAGCATGCGGGGGCTAAACTAAATGGGACACAAGCGTCATGTGGGTAGTAGGCTTCATGTGGGCCAGGTCCATATGTTGGGTTGACAGGTTTGGGTCGAAATGGTGTCCCTAATTCGAGTCAGAAAATAAATGTGACTCCGTGGGACGAATTAAAATTGGGTCTCGTGTCTGAAAAGTTATGTGAAGCAAATAAAGCACAGAATGGTGTGTCTGAGTAGGACACGAAGGTCATGGGTGTAGGGTGTCTCGTGTAGATCATTCATGAGGAGTTGGTTTGGAGAAAATGACTAGTCTTGTGCTCCTAAATTAAAAGTCACGATAATGTGCATACGATGATCAAAGATAAAAGTAGAAATTTAATCAATAATTATTTAACGATCAAATGGTCTAAATTGACCCGAAGTTGTGCGATGTAAAAAGAGCACAAGGGAACAAGTTAGAGTGGGACACCTTATACCAAAATAAAGATAATCTGGTCTACTACAAAACTCACGAAAGGAGTTTCCAGAGATTGGCATCCCTGACACTCTAGAAATCAAAGTCACGAAAAAGTACATTTAATAATAAAAAATAATTATAATAAAATATTTATTGAAAATAATTTATTTAGAAAATTTAAAATAAACCCTAAAATTCAGGGGGCTTACATCCTACCCACCTTACAAGAATTTCGTCCTCGAAATTTAAATCATCCAATAGGTAAAACTATGACATGTAGCTACTCTGGCTGCGATACTCAATCTGCTACCCTTGTGATCATCTCTTCCGTTTCTCTTTACGATCTTTTTGGTTCAGGTTCAACAAAGGTCCTTCTATCATAAACTACGTCATATATCCTTTAGAATCTTTCATACTAATATGGAACCTTTATGTATACCCTAAACTATAGGTCATTATCTGGATATGTCTATAAGCCTAAAATGCTTAATCATCAACCATATTTCCAACCTCAATTGTAAAATACTTGATTTCCTTATCATATCCTAAATATCCTTATTCTATCAATCCACAGTTCTTTTGCATTATTTGTCGTCATTCCTTTCCTACAGCTTCTCCTTGAAATTATACGTTCAATACTTATCCTTGGCGTAGAGCCTTCTTCTTTTTACTCAACAACTCCTCCGAATATAAATCCTCAATTTCAAACTCCCGATTTTATTAATTACCAGTGTACATATGTCTTTTCTTTGTTCCTTGTCTTTTTAACTGATATCTTCCCGATCTCGTACACAATATCTAACTTATTCTATATCATTCCACATATCGATCTACCCTCCAATCATAAGTAAATAGCTTGTAGATAACCAATAATCACTTGGTCATCAAAGTCCTACAATGCTCAACCCTCAAACCTAAGCACAAGATTCTAATCCTCAATCCATAGTCACAATAATATAATATCTCATTATTCCATCTTAGATATCCTATCATCAAGTTATACTACCAATACAATTGTTCTTAATGGTTTTCAAGTCTACTATAGTCTGTCACCTATACTTGTCCTATAAGCTTAATCTAACCAATCGCTAGGAAAAGTATTTATCACAATCATACCATAACATTTATAGTTATACTATAGAATCAGTTAACAAGGTTTGGCTATTTCGGTCGTCTATCAAGTAGAAGGTAACAAGGCCTAAGATTGGGTCGAGCAATCCATAACAGTGTCCAAACAAGTTAAAGGGTTAAGCAAGATAGGAAAGTTTGTCGAAATATCTCCAAGAATGGTACGAGGACAACGAGATACATAGGATGTAGTCGAGGTAAAACTCGAGAACCATATACCTCCGCGATTAGGTCACGTGAAGTTATTGCCAAGTCAGTGTGCATCTGGCTGAAATAACTTCTTTGTTCCGTAATACGATGGATGGTTGCAGTGCACACCTGCTATGCCAGATAGTACAGGTTCTTGAACTTATCTTGGCTAAATCCATGAAATATTAATCAAATACACAGGGTATGGTTCAAGTAAGATTCGTGAAACATATGTAACCATGATGCCGTCATCTGAAGTCCTGTCTCGCTAGTATTTCTCTGGCCGCAAAATTCTTGATTTCGTAATACAAGGTTAAAATCTACTTTCTCGAACCTTCCTTGGATCAATTTATAAGGCGTTTTCAACATTTACCGAAAAAGACGAGAAGAATTATCCAAGAGGTTAACGAAGAAGAGTTTAGTCAAATCATAGGAAAGATGGAACACAAAAATAATTATGTCCAAAAAGATAATCGTTAAAGCAATCCTGTTGGAGAGTTTATAGAACCTATAATCCTAGTTGTGGATGTAGATAGGACATAGTTAATCAAGACGGAGAAGGATGATGATAACAATTTATTTGCTCATTCGGTCATAACGAAGCGAACCAAGTTGAGATATGATCTGATAACCATACACGTTTTCCTGAAATCATGTTGCCAGAATTTTCGCCACACCAGTAAGCTTACATGCAATAAACGATAGAGTCAAAACTAAGGTATACACCCTATAATCATGTTATCTTGAATTCTCGCCACGCCAACCGGTATGGCTGCGAGAAAATCTAAATTCCATAACTAAGATAAGTATCCCCAAAATCAGGCCCTATATTTTTGTCATACCAGCTAATATGGCTGCAATAAATTCTAAACTCTATAAATAAAGCAGACATTTACCTTATCAGGATATATCACAATTCAATCCACAAAATTTATCACGATGCAAGATCAAAGTAAACAACGAAAATCAGAAATCAATTTCAACAACAAATTAAGGAAGATCAAATGGAAACAAGCGGAAATAGATTTCGAGGTAAGATTTAGAGTGAGATCCTCATGGGTCATCCCAAGGGTACTATCTTGGTCAAAATTGTAATCTACTGAATTTCAAGCAAGAGAATAAATATAGTTAACGGTCCTATGCTGTGATGAGTTTTCCTATGTTGCAATCTTAGAAATCCTCTAGGTGTTCTAATTATTGTCCCTAATATTAACAAGCTGTCCTAAGATCCTAATTGCAGGCATGCTTGGTACAATAACGTAACCAAATAACTTAAGTCTCGACCTGCATGGGCCGCCACTAAAAACATGTCACGACCCGCAACCCTAAATTGTTGGGCCGGGCCGAGCCATGTCCAGCCTACGCTTGGTTAAAGCGTAGTAAGCTATTTTAAGTATAGACAATAAAGGATCTAAGTTGCTAACAGTTCTAATATCATATTTAAAAGGTTCATCACAACACAACATCTATAAGCGAAAGTAAAATAAGTACAGACTTAATAATACACTTCCAAAGTATCAAACTGGAGACAAAGTCCAGTGACTACAAGATATAGTCTAAACAGTTCAATAACTAAGCCAAAAAGAATCTAAGCGAGACTACCAAGCGAGGTTCCCTGCGGGGACTTCCTCGGGAGCAAAAGCCCGGTCCTATGTAATGGGTCCATATAAAAGATCACAGAGCAAATCTTCCTTCGAAAGTATGCCTACAACGTTATCCTGTCAGGGCGGAAGCAAGTACCGATTCTACAAACTAAACATACTGAGCATGGAATGAAAAGAGATATAGTAAATAAGAATCATGTCATGTCTCATGTCGTATCACAATCATGTCATATCACAATCATGTCATATCACAGATCTATCATGTCAGGAATACATTTGTCATGACGACATATATATATCTAGAGTTTAAAACTGGAGGAGGTACATGATCGTCAATAGGTGTACAATGTGCGGGAGGCGCATGTAAATGAAACATACTTTCGTACAAGTGATAAGATGATAGATGTACATACGCACAAATACAGCTTTGAAAAAAATCCTACGACACGGTAACATATAAAATGAAACTTTGCTCGAGTACGGTAGAGGGGGCATGATCACGTACTCAACTATCAGTTTCCCCATAACCCAGATTCTAACGTGTGAGAGATACGAGAACAGTTTAAAACATGTGAAAGATACTGGGAGCAGTATAAGCATGGTAGGTACTGAGAGCAGTATAAAACATGGTGGGTACTGAGAGCAGTATAAAGCATGTGGAAGGTCCTGAGTGCAGTAAAATTAAAGCATGTTAAAGATCCTGAGAGCATATAATTAAAGCATGTGAAGCATATGCTAGATGTATAGAAACCTGTAAGATATGGTTTTCAGTTTAAATTACTGTATTAACATGGTTCATACGCAATTCATTTTCAAATGCAGTAAATAAAGTTTGTAGGGGTACTCGCCTCGAGCAAGATAAGAATACGAGTATGAAGATATAGATGTCCAGTGTCCTGTCAAAATGATACACAATCTCAGTCTCTAAACTATGTTTAAGATTTTACACTAGTTGTTACGCCCCGCTCCCGTAGGAGCGATCGTCCTCGCTAAGGCGTGATGCCGCACGAGCCTAGATTGCGCTCGTGCAAGACAGTTCCATAACGGTCGATTACAACGGCGGCGACGGGGTCGTCGCACAGATAGTCCCAAGCAGATACATTGAATATGCGGCAGAAATTTAAGAACAAGGACACATGAACACAAGTCATTCGCCAGAAACTCTTTTATTGATATTGAATACAAGATTACATTTGTGGGCGCAAGGCCGAATTACAAGTCTCTCGTGCTCATTTTTCTCTCATTTATAATTCACTCTGCTCTCTCTCATATCTCGATACAGTGTTTGATGTCAGCGGAAGCTTCGGAAGGCGATGTCCATATATTATGTCCTGTATAAGTCTTCAATCCACGCGGCCGCACGCTTCGAGTCGCCAAGGAACTCCGTGCCTCGACGCATCCAAGCAAGCTCTGCACCACGAGCTTGTACCTGTACCTGCACATGAACACTGTGTGGGTGTCAGTACTCAACTGTACTGGTGGAGTGAGCTCCTCGCCCACCCATACAAAACCGACACGTTCATTTACTTTGTGCAGCTTAAGTCCCTTTCGATTGTCTTTCTAGTCTTGCCTTAGGATCAGTTTTAAGACGACGTCTAACCAACTCGTTATGCGGCGACATAGTCGTGCTATCATGACAACGTGTATTCCGATCGAGGTAGTGCCTCATCGCCTAGGTACTTGACCAAACTTCAACTCGGGACGGCAGGGTCGTGCCGTATTCTATTCGTAACTTAACATGTTCGGGACAGTGCCTCGCCGAGGAGCAACTTATGTGCACTCGACCGTGCCAAGAATTTTACTTACTCTCAAGCCTACTGGACCAATTCTCGTGCTAGCGACGTCAAGGGAGAACGACTCGTGCAGGTCGTGCCTCTAGACTTTGCTTAGACTTGACCGTGCTTCAAGATTGAGGCCGTGCCTCACAACATATCAAGGCTTAGCATGTTACCGCCTTACGGCTTCTCCTGTTCGACTCATGAATCAACTTAGACAAGACTTGTGTAACACCTAGTTTTCTAAAATGAGGGTAATTTTGAAAATTTGAAATTATAATTATTATTTATTGATATTTATTTCATGTCATGATTTTTTGGTGATTTTTAATTAATTTTAAACTATTTAAAATCATGACTTATGATTTTGGTGTTTTGCTAGTGAAACCGTAGAGACTGTCTACCCTAGAGCCTAGCCATGTGATTAGGATATTTCATTTATCATTTTTTTAGTTTAAGAGTATTTTTGTCATTTTTGAAATATTTGAATTTAATATATATTATTTTGGAATTTAAAATGATTATTTAGAATGGTGTGATTTAAATATTATCTTAATCAATTGTCTTGTATTGTGTTTAGTCCTAACCTAGATTGACCTAACCTAGATTAGTCATACCTAGACTTAGCTAGCCATGATTAGTGATGGTTAGTATTGATTAGTTTTGATTTAGTCATGATAGTTAGAGTTAACTAGGTTGCATTTAAGTCATGTGTGAAACCTAGATTCTAGGCCATTGAATAGGCTAGATGGAATGAGAGCCATTAGATTCATCCCAAAACCCTAACCCTAGCATTTATGACCAGCCTAGGGATCCCCCCCAACACTATAAAATCCCTCTCAAAGTTTGTGCCTCCTTTTTATTCATTCCTTCATTTTTCTAAGGAAAGGTTTGTTATCCATTGAAACTTCTTCCTAGTTTATTCAATATTAGTCCATTTTCATTGAAACTTCTTCCATTGTAACCTAATTAGTGTCCCCCTACTGTTGGTGGAGGCTATTCTCAGGTTTGATACAATTTGGAGCCATTGGCTAGCTTGAGGAGATCTCACTTTTGGAGCTTTTCTTTGTGAAGGAACACACATAGGTAACTTTCTATTCCCTCCACCAAATCTCGATTTCTTTGCATGGATAGGAAGCCCTAGGTGTCCTCTCTCTGTTGGTATAGGCATTGTTAGGTTTCGTATCCAATACGTGTCCGTATCGGACACGTATCAATGGATATACCTATGTGTTTGATGAAATGCCACAATGGGCATTTCATCCTCGTTTTCTGTTTCTATTTGAATATAAAATTTGGGTTTGATGTTGTTTATTGGTTTCCTGTTGACTGAGGTAGTTGTGGTGTTGTGTCGCGTCGTATTGGACACGTGAACACGCTGGTTTCACGTGCACCGCACGCAAGAGCAGTCCCCTGCTACTCGGGGGCCATAACTCACTGGACACGCCACCTCGACGCCTGAAACTTGGTGTGGAGGAGGGGGGCATGTCTGACATACCCCTCCCCAAGTTTCGTGGCCTCTTGTGTCGTGTCGGACACGATATATGGCCTGCACTGATTTGTGCACTGTGCACACACGCAAAAATTTATGCCTGATACGACTCTTTTACTTCTGACACGACTCACATGGACACAATACAAACACATGTACACGTCCCCCTAGTCTAGACGTACACGTGTGCACACCCACGTGTTGTGTCGTGTCGTGTGTCGTGTTCTACAGACACGTGCACGCGTGCACGACACTGTTTAGTGCACAGTGCTTGTACTTGTGTCTGTGTTGTGTTTAGGCACGAATGTGTCCAGACTCGTGGACACGGGGACACCTTGACACTATCACGTATGTGTTTGATGTTTACCAACTCTTGTTTGTGACTTTGTGATTAATTTAGGATCGAATTCCTCGATTCCCATTGTAGACTGATACTCCCTAAATTGTGCACTGTTCTTCAAATTTTTATTACATTGTTGTTAACACTGTTAAATGTTAGATTTAGACTCAATCACATATTGCATGTTTAACTATGCTTTTATAGCTGCACACTGGAATTGAAGGTTTAATTGGGTTTCCTAGTTTAAATTTGGTTTTGTTTCGATTCTCTAATACTTAATATTTTCCCCAGTTCTTAAACATGTTAAATTCCAGTTTATTTGATGATTCTTCACTAATTAATATTCTTCCACATGTTTGTAACTCATGGATAGCTAAGTATTTCAATTTGAAATTTGCTTTTAGTTTGAAAATGGGATTTTGGTATTTGGATGGATTCGAAAACTGTTATGAAATTTCTGCTGAACTGATTTTTGAATGACCATGTTTCAGTCATTAACAGGTCTTAGATCACTGTTAATCTATGTGAACTATCATTTCGATTATGAGCTGTCCTTGGGTTCCTGTCATTTCTTTTGAACTGTTTTACTGATGCACACATATAAACACATGTGTAAACTAAATATGAGAATTGATTTCTCTTCCTGTTTGATTTGGCTATTAAATTCCTGAGATTCGAGTTTGATTCGTTTTACTGATTCTAAATGTTTTCATTTGCAACTGAAACCTGAGATTGAATGGCCACATCCTATTGAACTGTTCTAAATTCTAGCACCGAGACACTGGTTTAATCCTGACACTGTCACCTAGGTTTCACTTACACCCACACCATGAACTGAAATCGATTGAGTTAACTTAATCCCCATACATTGTATTTTAGTTCAATGATTCGAATTGTGTGGAATGGGGTATTGGCAATGTACACTGTTCTTGTTAACTGTCATTTAATTCCTATTAAAACTGTTTTTCCTAATTCTCAATACCTGACATTGATTTCCCTTTAATACCATTCACTGATTTCCATTTTCTGTTAAACTGATTTTTGTGTGTCGAATGATGGATAGGCTAACTTGATTTGTTTAGATGCATATGGGTTTTGGGAATCGATTGATATGTTAACTGCCATTACTTAATCATCATTCACTGAACTTGGCATCCCCTGTCATTGCACTGCATAATCCTAATCCTGAGAACTGAAATGAGTTTAGTTATAAACTGTAAACTGAGATTCCTTATAAAACTGATTTCGGTTTTGGTTTAGGATAGCTAGGACTGAATGTATTCCTGAGAATGGTGTTCACACGCAGACACAATTGAAACTGTGGTTCACTGAAACTTGAGTTTCCTGATTTAGTTTAGTTATATTACTCACTGTTGTCTATTTCAAATAACATTAAGTGTGATAGCATGTTATATTAATGTGGTTTAGTTGCTAAATATATGGGTCATGTTGAGGATTGGTTGATGTATCCATGAATGATTACAAGTAATTGAATGTTCAGTTGTGACATGACTGTTTCTTTCTTCCTTTTTGCCAAACTATAAGCTTGAGAATAATTGTGATAAGTATTAACCTGAGGTTCTTCTCCCATGTTGTTTTGTCATGCCCCAGTTCCGAAATACGGGGACGTACACGGCCAGCTACACCGTATAAGGTACGAATACGCTATACGGTGATGACGGCTGTCCAGTCTGGTTGGGTATCCTAGCATGCAATCAATCTATGGCCTAAATCCGATCTCATATCCACAGTCAAATCACAATGAATCAACATCAAGAGAGATAATCATATGGAAAGCAAGGAATACTCATATGAAAATCAGGAATCTACAATACAGAATAATAATGTAGACAAGTATACCTTCCCACAGTTCCTAGCCTGGTCTGTAACTGAAGCACACCCTCCAAGTCAAGTCTGGAAGATCCACCGGGTCGGTCTCAGACAATCTGGGAACAATCCAGGGTTGGTCAGGCCAACCGCAGCAAGTACCAGAAAGGAAGGCTCAAGGTCGGGCGAAGAAAACCAGCAGGATAAAATATGACAAGAATAACATCTAAAAACAGTAAATAAAGGTAAGGGATCGTGCGGTACCAACGCACGATAACAATCCACAAGTATAGTGAAGCTAACACAATCACAACCTCCCTAACATCCACTAACACCTGCATTGCCAGCTGGAAATCAATATCAGCTGGCTAGCAGGCAACAAGCCAAACAACACAGAAGGACAAGCGGCCACACAATGCCTACGGCTTGCTATTATTAGCTAACTAGGGTTATCACAGGCCTAATTACTAACAAGATGCAATGAGACTTCAAAGTCCAGCTCCTGCTTGCTACTACCCGAATGGCCCCAGCAAAAGAAAAAGATAGATATAGCAGGCACACTGTAGTAAGATACATGTGCCATAAAGAAGTGCTACACTCGACGGAGGGCTGGGAATGCGCTCATCTCGACGGATAGCAACAATCCCTAGTATATATATAGATACATAGGGCCGGGGCCAGACAAGCAACAGGTCACTGGGAAGTCCCCATGAACTACATGATTAATCTAGTTATTAGCCTAGTCGGTTTCATTGTGGATCCCTGACCGTGGTACTCAGGGATCCATGTCCAAGACATGATGCAAGACAAGACTGGACTGGTGGCTTATACAAGCACAATCAAGAGAAATCAACCACGGTGTCAAGACGGGGTCATGCCTAGCAAGTCAGGACTGGCTGTCGCAACAACGGTCAAGAGTAAACATGTCATGTCAAGAGTACTAGTCAGGAGTGCGCCACCACGGGCCACTATCAAGAATCAAGAGTATACATGCCAGGTTTACTGTCAAGTCCAGAGTGCTAGTCAGGAGTGCACCTCTACGGGCCACTATCAAGAATCAAGACAGGTCCAGGTCATCGTGTAATACCAGGAACAAGGTCAAACCTATCAGTCACAAGAAGTCACATACCCAAATCGTGACATGGACATCAAGTCGGGTACAAAATCTGAACCTCTACCATAATCACCTCTCAAGAATATATGGGAGCCTAGAACTCCAATCATCCCGTCTGTCTATCCACCAGATCAATCTATCAAGAGTCACCCTTCTACGATGGATTTAATATCATGACAGGAAGGTCAATAACCAAATATCCAAGCTAATCACTATAAGCAATGCTAGGCCCTCTGGCTCACAAGAATCCTCCAAGGCAATGATCACAAGCCACTAGAAAATGAGCCCCTCTAACTACCAAGACATAGCAATCAAACCAGGTTTCCCCAACTACCGGAATACACAAAGGTACCAGGTTTTGGGCATTTGGGAAGTCGAGTAAAAATCATATAATAATACCCTCAATATTCTCCTCGTTCCACAAAATATCCGAAATCACCAAAATCTAAAAATCTACATAGATCCACCGAGTCAATATCCCGAGATCGTACTCTCCATAATACTCAATCCTCAGTCATATCCACAAGTCACAACTCCCAATACATAGGACAACTGTCAGCTCTATCTGACTAGACGAGGACAACCCCTAGGATGAAGGGTCAGGGGACAAGATTCTGGTAATAAATATCGCCGGAAGTGGCAAGGATTACACGGACCTCTCTGGAGCAAATCCACAACCCTTAAACCAAACAGGGACCAGGGTTGCAGACCGTCTCCCGAGTGGAACCGCTCTCCTTACGCTATCCGACGGACAAGACAGATCAGGAGCTAGGCGACTGATCTAGTCTAGAGTCTACCTAGCAAGCAATGGGATCAGGTATACTATACCAAGGTGAACAGGCACGAGCCCAGTCCAGCAAACCAAAGGAATGGTTCTGCCCAGTCCTTCGAACCAAATTCCCGTTCGGGAATTTTGGAAGAATCCGGCAGAGTCTCCTCTGTATTCTGGACAGGAGCTCCCAGCGAATTGGGGCTAAAACCACTCGGCGTAACCCGCCGCAGAATCGCAAAATCGCAGGCAGAGAACACTAAGTCTCAGCTACCAGCAGCACTAAGATGCGTACTGGGAACAAGTCGATAGCCGAGAACACTAAGTCTCGGCCTCCAGCAGCACTACGATGCGTACTGGAAAATCAATCGAACCCGAGACCACTAAGTCCCGGCCTCCAGCAGCGCTACAATGCGTATTGGGTGCCAAGCCAACATGCATAATAATAAAATAACCGCCTCGTAGGGCGCATCACAGCATATGCTCGTAATTCTAACCCAAGCGCAATCACAGCCACAAGAATAGTTCGCCAAGCCGTTACCCGACCGCGAGTCGGACACGGGGCATACAGGGACAATCCATACATGTGAGTCGTGCTCGTATCCTCGGAGGTGTGGATGACCCATCCGAGTTGTCCGATACGGTCTATCCCGGTATCGGACCAAGCTATCCTAAGTTATCATCATGGCAGATCTACTACTAGGCTACACGAATCATGGTTATAAAATTTACAAGTACAAATTAATTAAATGAAATAAAATCCAGGAGAGAGGGCAAGAGCCGTCGATGAGCAAGGGATACTTGCCTAGAGGGCTCGGCTAGGTAAGCAAGTCTTCGGCAGTCGCGATCCAAGCTAGCACGCCAATCGAGATCCTCAGAACACACAATAAATAATCATCAGCACCAAATAATAAAATAATAGAATAATCACAAGAGATGGCAGAAGGCTATACCGTACGGGTCCCGCAAGCAGCACAGGAATCTGGCACGGAAACCGAGGCACACGGACCGATACGGGCACGCAAATCGAAACGCATACGTATATCTAGACGCATACGAGAATTGAGAGAACACGAATATCGAGACGAACGAGAAACATAAACGTGCACGAAAATCAAGACGTGCACGTAAATCGATGCGGCACACAAATCGATGTGTGCACGTAAATCGAAAAGGTACATAGTCCAATGCGGCACACAACCGAGGCGGCACGCAAATCGGTGCATGAACGCAAACCGAGGCATCACAAGATATAATGTGACACGCAAATCGATACGACATGCAAATCGGTACGTACACGCAAACCGAGGTGGTACGGGTCACGAGGTAGGCACAAAGGCCGAGATACGAGGATCGAGACAACGCACCAACCGAGGTGGCGCGTTGCCCGAGGCAGCGCAGGGCTCGAGGCGTCCTGCTTCCCAAGGCAGCGCGTGGATCGAGGTGCACAGAAAACGGGACGACACACAAATCGAGGCACACATCCCGAGAAGCACGGGGAATGAGGGATCACGCGAATCGAGATAGCACGCAACCCAAGGAGCGCAGGGCCCATAGCGTCCTGCTGCTCGAGGCATGCACGGAGCTCGAAGTACGCAACCCAAGGAGAGGCACGGAGCACGAGGGCTCACTGCCCGAGAAGCACGCAGGCCGAGAGGGCTCGCTGCTCGAGCGGCGCGGGGCCCAAGGGCGTCCCACCGCTCGAGGCAACGCTGTCCCCGTGCGCGACAGCTGCTCGCCGGAGAGAAGAGAAGAGGAAGGGGCGGAGGAGCTGGGAAGAGAGGGGAGCGGTTACCAGGGAGGTGACGGCGGCGGCGCCCAAGTCACGGCGGCGCTGGAGGCGACCCGCGGGGGCGCGACGCCCTGGGTGGCCGGAGGTGATGGAAACAACGGCGATGGTGGAGGGGGTCGGAGGCCGCGGAGGAGATGGTGGTGAGGGCGGTACTGGCGGTGGCGGCCGCAGCGGAGGCCGGAGGGGGCGACGATGATGATGATGGTCGTGGAAGTGGTGGTGGTGCTGGTGGGTGATGGAGGAGGCGCTCGTGGTGAAGGCGGCGGAGGAGGCCGGCCGTGGGGATGACAGCGACGGCGGCGATGATGGTGGAGGAGATGACGATAATGGTGGTGCTGGCGGGGAAGGTGGCCAGAGGGGCTGGGCCAGGGAAGAGCGGGAGTGAGGGGAAGCTCGGGAAGGGGACTGGGAAGAGGGAAGAAGAGTGAGGAAGAGAGAGAGCTGAGAGAGAGAGAGGGGATTTGGGGGGGTTCTCCAGGGAAGAGAGAGAGGGGAGATTTCGGGAGAGAGAGAGAGAGAGAGAAAGGTGAGGGAGGAGAGAGGGAGTGGGTGAGTGATGTGAGGGGTGATGTGAGGGGGAGTAGATATTTTGGGAGGGTAATTTAGGAACAAGAAAATTAATAATAATAATAATGAGGATAAAATTACCTCCAAGAAAATAATAAAAATTTCAAAAATACCTCAAAAATTAAAATCCTCCAAATAAAATAATACGGTCAAATACGTACTCCAAAATAGGAATATTACATCCTACCCACCTTACAAAAATTTCGTCCTCGAAATTTTAGAATTATCAAAATAGGGTTTTCAAAACTAGTACATATATATCTGCCATGAAAAACTCTACCCACCTTACAGAAATCAAGTAATATAATAAGAAATGAACAAAATCTCAATATGAAAACATCAAGGAGAACGGTGCATGGCTACATAAATCCACTCGTAAGGTAAATCTAAACAATGAAGCAATCTCGAAAAAGTAAAATATCGCATGCACGAAATAACCCCATAAATCAAAACAAGTACAAAATATCGAAAACAATGTCCAAAAACATAAAATCCCAGCTACATAAAAATCCTCATAAATCATGAAATACAGGACATCTATCTCGAACCGATGACCGTAGTTCCTAATATCCGAAAAATGTGTGCCATGGTCATTCTTTGCCGTGCCATCCGGAATGGCTGCAAAAGATTCACCAAAACACTGTAATCGAGCGGCTGCAACTTTCGTTACCACGCCGTCAAGGTATACTAGGGTCACCCGGTACTCTCGACAAATATCCAAAACAAATCAAATCCATAACCCAAATATTCAAATCACTAAGATCACAAAATCTCTAACAATGTAATGAGAGTCCTAGAAAACAATCAAAATTCAAAATCCAGGTGAATCGTAACACACATCGAAAAATATCTTCAACAATAACCACAAGATAGCTTTTCTAGGAAAATACTCCAAACCAAGAATCCACATCAAAATATAATGTATAAAAGTATATCTATAATCAAAATAATATCTGAAATAGATAATCATGAGTACGGAACTGTCCGGAATCAAGGAAGCCGAATCGATACAAGAATATCCCTCGGATACTCAACAAATATTAAAATATCCAATCTCAGAGTCCTGATGAAATCTTCATTCTGCAGCAATCCAGCCAACGCACAAAGAGGGCGATAATGATACTAAGTCAACACGAAGTCAACGCACGAAAGGGATAACAAGAAATCAACCAAGGCGATACACCGGTAGAGAGTCCAGAATCCAAGATAAATAATATAGTAACCCAAGATAAGACCAGACATCGTCTTACCAGATAAGGTGATCGACATGACCAACTACAGGATCATATCTATCAAACAAGGATCAGAGGTAGATAACACAAATAAGACAGGGCAAAGCAAAATAGGTCCAGGTAGAGATGAGGACCAATTCACATGTTCAAGGGAGCGAAGGACAAGTGTAACAAGTGGGAATACCATGGAATAGTGGACTGAGATCAATAATCATGTGATACCCAACAAAATCTCAAAACGAGACCTGCATGGGCCACCACTAAAACTATGTCATGCCCCAGTTCTGGAATACGGGGACGTACACGGCCAGCTACACCGTATAAGGTACGAATATGCTATACGGTGATGACGGCTGTCCAGTCTGGTTGGGTATCCTAGCATGCAATCAATCTATGGCCTAAATCCGATCTCATATCCACAGGCAAATCACAATGAATTAACATCAAGAGAGATAATCATATGGAAAGCAGGGAATAATCATATGAAAATCAGGAATCTACAATACAGAATAATAATGTAGACAAGTATACCTTCCCACAGTTCCTAGCCTGGTCTGGAACTGAAGCACACCCTCCAAGTCAAGTCTGGAAGATCCACCGGGTCGGTCTCAGACAATCTGGGAACAATCCAGGGTTGGTCAGGCCAACCGCAGCAAGTACCATAAAGGAAGGCTCAAGGTCGGGCGAAGAAAACCCGCAGGATAAAATATGACAAGAATAACATCTAAAAACAGTAAATAAAGGTAAGGGGTCGTGCGGTACCAACGCACGATAACAATCCACAAGTATAGTGAAGCTAACACAATCATAACCTCCCTAACATCCACTAACACCTGCATTGCCAGCTGGAAATCAATATCAGCTGGCTAGCAGGCAACAAGCCAAACAACACAGAAGGACAAGCGGCCACACAATGCCTACGGCTTGCTATTATTAGCTAACTAGGGTTATCACAGGCCTAATTACCAACAAGATGCAATGAGACTTCAAAGTCCAGCTCCTGCTTGCTACTACCCGAATGGCCCCAGCAAAAGAAAAAGATAGATATAGCAGGCACACTGCAGTAAGATACATGTGCCCTAAAGAAGTGCCACACTCGACGGAGGGCTGGGAATGCGCTCATCTAGACGGATAGCAACAATCCCTAGTATATATATAGATACATAGGGCCGGGGCCAGACAAGCAACAGGTCACTGGGAAGTCCCCATGAACTACATGATTAATCTAGTTATTAGCCTAGTCGGTTTCATTGTGGATCCCTGACCGTGGTACTCAGGGATCCATGTCCTAGACATGATGCAAGACAAGACTGGACTGGTGGCTTATACAAGCACAATCAAGAGAAATCAACCATGGTGTCAAGACGGGGTCATGCCTAGCAAGTCAGGACTGGCTGTCGCAACAGCGATCAAGAGTAAACATGTCATGTCAAGAGTACTAGTCAGGAGTGCGCCACCACGGGCCACTATCAAGAATCAAGAGTATACATGCCAGGTTTACTGTCAAGTCCAGAGTGCTAGTCAGGAGTGCACCTCTACGGGCCACTATCAAGAATCAAGACAGGTCCAGGTCATCGTGTAATACCAGGAACAAGGTCAAACCTATCAGTCACAAGAAGTTACATGCCCAAATCGTGACATGGACATCAAGTCGGGTACAAAATCAGAACCTCTACCATAATCACCTCTCAAGAATATATGGGGGCCTAGAACTCCAATCATCCCGTCTGTCTATCCACCAGATCAATCTATCAAGAGTCACCCTTCTACGATGGATTCAATATCATGACAGGAAGGTCAATAACCAAATATCCAAGCTAATCACTATAAGCAATGCTAGGCCCTCTGGCTCACAAGAATCCTCCAAGGCAATGATCACAAGCCACTAGAAAACGAGCCCCTCTAACTACCAAGACATAGCAATCAAACCAGGTTTCCCCAACTACCGGAATACACAAAGGTACCAGGTTTTGGGCATTTGGGAAGTCGAGTAAAAATTATATAATAATACCCTCAATATTCTCCTCGTTCCACGAAATATCCGAAATCACCAAAATCCAAGAATCCACATAGATCCACCGAGTCAATATCCCGAGATCGTACTCTCCATAATACTCAATCCTCAGTCATATCCACAAGTTACAACTCCCAATACATAGAACAACTGTCAGCTCTATCTGACTAGACTAGGACAACCCCTAGGATGAAGGGTCAGGGGACAAGATTCTGGTAATAAATATCGCCGGAAGTGGCAAGGATTACACGGACCTCTCTGGAGCAAATCTACAACCCTTAAACCAAACAGGAACTAGGGTTGCAGACCGTCTCCCGAGTGGAACCGCTCTCCTTACGCTATCCGACGGACAAGACAGATCAGGAGCTAGGCGACTGATCTAGTCTAGAGTCTACCTAGCAAGCAATGGGATCAGGTATACTATACCAAGGTGAACAGGCACGAGCCCAGTCCAGAAAACCAAAGGAATGGTTCTGCCCAGTCCTTCGAACCAAATTCCCGATCGGGAATTTTGGAAGAATCCGGCAGAGTCTCCTCTGTATTCTGGACAGGAGCTCCCAGCGAATTGGGGCTAAAACCACTCGACGCAACCTGCCACAGAATCGCAGAATCGCAGGCTGAGAACACTAAGTCTCAGCTACCAGCAGCACTAAGATGCGTACTGGAAACAAGTCGATAGCCGAGAACACTAAGTCTCGGCCTCCAGCATCACTACGATGCGTACTGGAAAATCAATCGAACCCGAGACCACTAAGTCCCGGCCTCCAGCAGCGCTACAATGCGTATTGGGCGCCAAGCCAACATGCATAATAATAAAATAACCGCCTCGCAGGGCGCATCACAGCACTTGCTCGTAATTCTAACCCAAGCGCAATCACAGCCACAAGAATAGTTCGCCAAGCCGTTACCCGACCGCGAGTCGGACACGGGGCATACAGGGACAATCCATACATGTGAGTCGTGCTCGTGTCCTCGGAGGTATGGATGACCCATCCGAGTTGTCCGATACGGTCTATCCCGGTATCGGACCAAGCTATCCTAAGTTATCATCATGGCAGATCTACTACTAGGCTACACTAATCATGGTTATAAAATTTACAAGTACAAATTAATTAAATGAAATAAAATCCAGGAGAGAGGGCAAGAGCCGTCGATGAGCAAGGGATACTTGCCTAGAGGGCTCGGCTAGGTAAGCAAGTCTTCGGCAGTCGCGATCCAAGCTAGCAAGCCAATCGAGATCCTTAGAACACACAATAAATAATCATCAGCACCAAATAATAAAATAATAGAATAATCACAAGAGATGGCAGAAGGCTATACCGTACGGGTCCCGCAAGCAGCACAGGAATCTGGTACGGAAACCGAGGCACGCGGACCGATACGGGCACACAAATCGAGATGCACACGTATATCGAGACACGTACGAGAATCGAGAGAACACGAATATCGAGACGAACGAGAAACATAAACGTGCACGAAAATTGAGACGTGCACGTAAATCGATACGGCACAAAAATCGATGTGTACACGCAAATCAAAAAGGTGCAGAGTCCAATGCGGCACACAACCGAGGTGGCACGCAAATTGGTGCGTACACGCAAACCGAGGCATCACAAGATATAATGTGACACGCAAATCGATACGACATGCAAATCGGTGCGTGCATGCAAACCGAGGTGGTACGGGTCACGAGGTAGGCACAAAGGCCGAGACACGAGGATCGAGACAACGCACCAACCGAGGTGGCACGTTGCCCGAGGCAGCACGGGGCTCGAGGCGTCCCGCTGCCCAAGGCAGCGCATGGATCGAGGTGTACGAAAAACGGGATGACACACAAATCGAGGCACACATCCCGAGAAGCACGGGGAATAAGGGATCACGCGAATCGAGATAGCACGCAACCCAAGGAGCGCAGGGCCCATAGCGTCCCGCTGCTCGAGGCGTGCACGGAGCTCGAAGCACGCAACCCAAAGAGAGGCACGGAGCACGAGGGCTCACTGCCCGAGAAGCACGCAGGCCGAGAGGGCTCGCTGCTCGAGCGGCGCGGGGCCTAAGGGCGTCCCGCCGCTCGAGGCAACGCTGTCCCCGTGTGCGGTGGCTGCTCGCCGGAGAGAAGAGAAGAGGAAGGGGCGGAGGAGCTGGGAAGAGAGGGGAGCGGTTACCAGGGAGGTGACGGTGGCGGCGTCCAAGTCACGGCGGCGCTGGAGGCGACCCGCGGGGGCACGACGCCCTGGGTGGCCGGAGGAGATGGAAACGACGGCGATGGCGGAGGGGGCCGGAGGCCGCGGAGGAGATGGTGGTGAGGGCGGTGCTGGCGGTGGCGGCCGCAGCGGAGGCCGGAGGGGGCGACGATGATGATGATGGTCGTGGAAGTGGTGGTGGTGCTGGTGGGTGATGGAGGAGGCGCTCGTGGTGAAGGCGGCGGAGGAGGCCGGCCGTGGGGATGACAGCGACGGCGGCGATGATGGTGGAGGAGATGACGATAATGGTGGTGCTGGCGGGGAAGGTGGCCGGAGGGGCTGGGCCAGGGAAGAGCGGGAGAGAGGGGAAGCTCGGAAAGGGGACTGGGAAGAGGGAATAAGAGTGAGGAAGAGAGAGAGCTGAGAGAGAGAGAGGGGATTTGGGGGGGGGGGTTCTCCAGGGAAGAGAGAGAGGGGAGATTTCGGGAGAGAGAGAGAGGGAAAGGTGAGGGAGGAGAGAGGGAGTGGGTGAGTGATGTGAGGGGTGATGTGAGGGGGAGTAGATATTTTAGGAGGGTAGTTTAGGAACAAGAAAATTAATAATAATAATAATGAGGATAAAATTACTCCAAGAAAATAATAAAAATTTCAAAAATACCCCAAAAATTAAAATCCTCCAAATAAAATAATACAGTCAAATACGTACTCCAAAATAGGAATATTATATCCTACCCACCTTACAAAAATTTCGTCCTCGAAATTTCAGAATTATCAAAATAGGGTTTTCAAAACTAGTACATATATATCTGCCATGAAAAACTCTACCCACCTTACAGAAATCAAGTAATATAATAAGAAATGAACAAAATCTCAATATAAAAACATCAAGGAGAACGGTGCATGGCTACATAAATCAACTCGTAAGGTAAATCTAAACAATGAAGCAATCTCGAAAAAGTAAAATCTCGCATGCACGAAATAACCCCATAAATCAAAACAAGTACAAAATATCGAAAACAATGTCCAAAAACATAAAATCCCAGCTACATAAAAATTCTCATAAATCATAAAATACAGGACATCTGTCTCGAACCGATGACCGTAGTTCCTAATATCCGAAAAATGTGTGCCATGGTCATTCTTTGCCGCGCCATCCGGAATGGCTGCAAAAGATTCACCAAAACACTGTAATCGAGCGGCTGCAACTTTCGTTACCACGCCGTCAAGGTATACTAGGGTCACCCGGTACTCTCGACAAATATCCAAAACAAATCAAATCCATAACCCAAATATTCAAATCACTAAGATCACAAAATCTCTAACAATGTAATGAGAGTCCTAAAAAACAATCAAAATCCAAAATCCAGGTGAATCGTAACACACATCGAAAAATATCTTCAACAATAACCACAAGATAGCTTTTCTAGGAAAATACTCCAAACCAAGAATCCATATCAAAATATAATGTATAGAAGTATATCTATAATCAAAATAATATCTGAAATAGATAATCATGAGTGCGGAACTGTCCGGAATCAAGGAAGCCGAATCGATACAAGAATATCCCTCGGATACTCAACAAATGTTAAAATATCCAATCTCAGAGTCCTGATAAAATCTTTATTCTGCAGTAATCCAGCCAACGCACAAAGAGGGCGATAATGATACTAAGTCAACACGAAGTCAACGCACGAAAGGGATAACAAGAAATCAACCAAGGCGATACACCGGTAGAGAGTCCAGAATCCAAGATAAATAATATAGTAACCCAAGATAAGACCAGACATCGTCTTACCAGATAAGGTGATCGACATGACCAACTACAGGATCATATCTATCAAACAAGGATCAGAGGTAGATAACACGAATAAGACAGGGCAAAGCAAAATAGGTCCAGGTAGAGATGAGGACCAATTCACATGTTCAAGGGTACGAAGGACAAGTGTAACAAGTGGGAATACCAAGGAATAGTGGACTGAGATCAATAATCATGTGATACCCAACAAAATCTCAAAACGAGACCTGCATGGGCCATCACTAAAACTATGTCACGCCCCAGTTCTGGAATACGGGGACGTACACGGCCAGCTACACCGTATAAGGTACGAATACGCTATACGGTGATGACGGCTGTCCAGTCTGGTTGGGTATCCTAGCATGTAATCAATCTATGGCCTAAATCCGATCTCATATCCACAGGCAAATCACAATGAATCAACATCAAGAGAGATAATCATATAGAAAGCAGGGAATACTTATATGAAAATCAGGAATCTACAATACAGAATAATAATGTAGACAAGTATACCTTCTCACAGTTCCTAGCCTGGTCTGGAACTGAAGCACACCCTCCAAGTCAAGTCTGGAAGATCCACCGGGTCGGTCTCAGACAATCTGGGAACAATCCAGGGTTGGTCAGGCCAACCGCAGCAAGTACCATAAATGAAGGCTCAAGGTCGGGCGAAGAAAACCAGCAGGATAAAATATGACAAGAATAACATCTAAAAACAGTAAATAAAGGTAAGGGATCGTGCAGTACCAACGCACGATAACAATCCACAAGTATAGTGAAGCTAACACAATCACAACCTCCCTAACATCCACTAATACCTGCATTGCCAGCTGGAAATCAATATCAGCTGGCTAGTAGGCAACAAGCCAAACAACACAGAAGGATAAGCGGCCACACAATGCCTATGGCTTGCTATTATTAGCTAACTAAGGTTATCACAGGCCTAATTACTAACAAAATTTAATGAGACTTCAAAGTCCAGCTCCTGCTTGTTACTACCCGAATGGCCCCAGCAAAAGAAAAAGATAGATATAGCAGGCACACTGCAGTAAGATACATGTGCCCTAAAGAAGTGCTACACTCGACGGAGGGCTGGGAATGCGCTTATCTCGACGGATAGGAACAATCCCTAGTATATATATAGATACATAGGGCCGGGGCCAGACAAGCAACAGGTCACTGGGAAGTCCCAATGAACTACATGATTAATCTAGTTATTAGCCTAGTCGGTTTCATTGTGGATCCCTGACCGTGGTACTCAGGGATCCATGTCCTAGACATGATGCAAGACAAGACTGGACCGGTGGCTTATACAAGCACAATCAAGAGAAATCAACCACGGTGTCAAGACGGGGTCATGCCTAGCAAGTCAGGACTGGCTGTCGCAACAGCGGTCAAGAGTAAACATGTCATGTCAAGAGTACTAGTCAGGAGTGCGCCACCACGGGCCACTATCAAGAATCAAGAGTATACATGCCAGGTTTACTGTCAAGTCCAGAGTGCTAGTCAGGAGTGCACCTCTATGGGCCACTATGAAGAATCAAGACAGGTACAGGTCATCGTATAATACCAGGAACAAGGTCAAACCTATCAGTCACAAGAAGTCACATGCCCAAATCGTGACATGTACATCAAGTCGGGTACAAAATCAGAACCTCTACCATAATTACCTCTCAAGAATATATGGGAGCCTAGAACTCTAATCATCCCGTCTGTCTATCCACCAGATCAATCTATCAAGAGTCACCCTTCTAGGATGGATTCAATATCATGACAGAAAGGTCAATAACCAAATATCCAAGCTAATCACTATAAGCAATGCTAGGCCCTCTGGCTCACAAGAATCCTCCAAGGCAATGATCACAAGCCACTAGAAAACGAGCCCCTCTAACTACCAAGACATAGCAATCAAACCAGGTTTCCCCAACTACCGGAATACACAGAGGTACCAGGTTTTGGGCATTTGGGAAGTCGAGTAAAAATCATATAATAATATCCTCAATATTCTCCTCGTTCCACGAAATATCCGAAATCACCAAAATCCAAGAATCCACATAGATCCACCGAGTCAATATCCCGAGATCGTACTCTCCATAATACTCAATTCTCAGTCATATCCACAAGTCACAACTCCCAATACATAGGACAACTGTCAGCTCTATCTGACTAGACTAGGACAACCCCTAGAATGAAGGGTTATGGGACAAGATTCTGGTAATAAATATCGTCGGAAGTGGCAAGGATTACACGGACCGCTCTGGAGCAAATCTACAACCCTTAAACCTAACAGGGACAATGGTTGCAGACCGTCTCCCGAGTGGAACCGCTCTCCTTACGCTATCCGACGGACAAGACAGATCAGGAGCTAGGCGACTGATCTAGTCTAGAGTCTACCTAGCAAGCAATGGGATCAGGTATACTATACCAAGGTGAACAGGCACGAGCCCAGTCCATCAAACCAAAGGAATGGTTCTGCCCAGTCCTTCGAACCAAATTCCCGATCGGGAATTTTGGAAGAATCCGGCAGAGTCTCCTATGTATTCTGGACAGGAGCTCCCAGCGAATTAGGGCTAAAACCACTCGGCGCAACCTGCCGCAGAATCGCAGAATCGCAGGCTGAGAACACTAAGTCTCAGCTACCAGCAGCACTAAGATGCGTACTGGGAACAAGTCGATAGCCGAGAACACTAAGTCTCGGCCTCCAGCAGCACTACGATGCGTACTGGAAAATCAATCGAACCCGAGACCACTAAGTCCCGGCCTTCAGCAGCGCTACAATGCGTACTGGGCGCCAAGCCTACATGCATAATAATAAAATAACTGCCTCGCTGGACGCATCACAGCACATGCTCGTAATTCTAACCCAAGCGCAATCACAGCCACAAGAATAGTTCGCCAAGCCGTTACCCGACCGCGAGTCGGACACGGGGCATACAGGGACAATCCATACATGTGAGTCGTGCTCGTGTCCTCGGAGGTGTGGATGATCCATCCGAGTTGTCCGATACGGTCTATCTCGGTATCGGACCAAGCTATCCTAAGTTATCATCATGGCAGATCTACTACTAGGCTACACTAATCATGGTTATAAAATTTACAAGTACAAATTAATTAAATGAAATAAAATCCAGGAGAGAGGGCAAGAGCCGTCGATGAGAAAGGGATACTTGTCTAGAGGGCTCGGCTAGGTAAGCAAGTCTTCGGCAGTCGCGATCCAAGCTAGCACGCCAATCGAGATCCTCAAAACACACAATAAATAATCATCAGCACCAAATAATAAAATAATAGAATAATTACAAGAAATGGCAGAAGGCTATACCGTATGGGTCCTGCAAGCGACGCAGGAATCTGGCACGGAAACCGAGACACGCGGACCGATACGGGCACGTAAATCGAGATGCGCACGTATATCAAGACGCGTACGAGAATCGAAAGAACACGAATATCGAGACGAACAAGAAACATAAACGTGCACGTAAATCGAGACGTACACGTAATCGATACGGCACACAAATCGATGTGTGCACGCAAATCGAGAAGATGCAGAGTCCAATGCGGCACACAACCGAGGCGACACGTAAATCGGTACATACACGCAAACCTAGGCAACCCAAGATATAATGTGACACGCAAATCGATACGACACGTAAATCGGTGCGTGCACGCAAACCGAGGTGGTACGGGTCACGAGGTAGGCACAAAGGCCGAGACACGAGGATCGAGACAACGTACCAACCGAGGTGGCACGTTGCCCGAGGCAGCACGGGGCTCGAGGCATCCCGCTGCCCATGGCAGCACGTGGATCGAGGTGCACAGAAAATGGGACAACACACAAATCGAGGCATGCATCCCGAGAAGCACGGGGAACGAGGGATCACGCGAATCGAGATAGCACGCAACCCAAGGAGCGCAGGGCCCATAGCGTCCCGTTGCTCGAGGCGTGCACGAAGCTCGAAGCACGCAACCCAAGGAGAGGCACGGAGCACGAGGGCTCACTGCTCGAGAAGCACGCAGGCCGAGAGGGCTCGCTGCTCGAGCGGCACGGGGCCCAAGGGCATCCCGCCGCTTGAGGCAATGCTGTCCCCGTGCACGGCGGCTGCTCGCCGGAGAGAAGAGAAGAGGAAGGGGCAGAGGAGCTGGGAAGAGAGGGGAGCGGTTACCAGGGAGGTGACGGCGGCGGCGCCCAAGTCACGGCGACGCTGGAGGCGACCTGCGGGGGCGCGACGCTCTGGGTGGCCAGAGGAGATGGAAACGACGGTGATGGAGGAGGGGGCCGGAGGCCGCGGAGGAGATGGTGGTGAGGGCGGTGGTGGCGGTGGCGGCCGCAGTGGAGGCCGGAGGGGGCGACGATGATGATGATGGTCGTAGAAGTGGTGGTGGTGCTGGTGGGTGATGGAGGAGGCGCTCATGGTGAAGGTGGCGGAGGAGGCCGGCCGTGGGGATGACAGCGACGGCGACAATTATGGTGGAGGAGATGACGATAATGGTGGTGCTGGCGGGAAAGGTGGCCGGAGGGGCTGGGCCAGGGAAGAGCGGGAGAGAGGGAAAGCTCGGGAAGGGGACTGGGAAGAGGGAAGAAGAGTAAGGAAGAGAGAGAGCTGAGAGAGAGAGAGGGGATTTGGGGGGGGGGTTCTCCAGGGAAGAGAGAGGGGAGATTTCGGAAGAGAGAGAGAGGGAAAGGTGAGGGAGGAGAGAGGGAGTGGGTGAGTGATGTGAGGGGTGATGTGAGGGGGAGTAGATATTTTGGGAGGGTAGTTTAGGAACAAGAAAAATAATAATAATAATAATAATGAGGATAAAATTATCTCCAAGAAAATAATAAAAATTTCAAAAATACCCCAAAAATTAAAATCCTCCAAATAAAATAATACGGTCAAATACGTACTCCAAAATAGGAATATTACGTGTTTAAAGCCTGAAAACTAATAACTGAATGAAGGAACTGAATGTTCCAGTTATGCGTTTTGTTGAGTTGAGGGTTGAGAGAAATCAGAGCTTGGTTTTCAATACAAAGCTGATAGTTGGGGTTTGTTTGTATGTTGTTAGACTTGAGAATAAAATCTAAAGTTTCACATTACACCCTTCACTCTACATGCCACACACAGCCCCTGCACTTGAACCTCTAAACCTGTGACGTTAACCCTCTATAACCCTTGACACTCTAGCTTGACACTGAACACATTTACATGCTCTTCTCTATCTCTCTCTATATACATATATACTATACATGGCTAAGTGTGTTAATGTGGTAAATAGAGATTCTCTATAGTTATATATACATATATGTGTATATAGATATGTATATATGTGGGTACAAGATATAGGGCCTAGTGTTGAATTCCCTTTTCATGAACACATCCATGTTCACACACACACACTTACATATGTCACATAGCCTCTACATACTAGTTCCTTCCCTCTCAACTCTCTCCCTATATATAATGCTCTATGTATATGTATGTTGTATATATATAGGTGTAAGCCTTTATTCATGTATATATATGAATTTTATGATAGATATCTAAAAGTGATGTTGCCTATGATGTGTGTTTTGTTGTTTGGCTTGTATAGCCTTGGAATGATGTGTGTTGTCTAGTATAGGCTTGATAGAGCCTAGAATGACTTGTTAGACCTAGTTAGTTGAGTTTAGACTATTTTGACCATAGTTGACCTAGTTTGACTAGTGCAGTTGACCAAAGTTGACCAAGGGTTGACTTTGGCCTAGTTGACCTAGATTCATGTAGAATGCATCGTAGAGCTCAATATTACCATTCTGGACTTGTTGTGACTTGTGTTGCTCTAACTAGGAGTCAGGTACCTCATCTCGGACAATATATTTACTTCAGACATTCAGATACGAGGCGAGTACATTCTCTGATCATTTCATATCCTGCTTAGAATTATTTCCTGCATTAAATTACTTTACTTGATACTGTCACGTTGGTCACACGGATTAGTACTATATGGATCCCTTCTTGAGATGTTATCCCTTCAGGAAGCATCGGGTACTCTATGTTCTGTGCGTTTCACTTACATAGCGTATCATATGCTTCTTTGGTTCTTTGATCACTTGTGACATATACCCATATGATCACAGAGTCTTCTTTGAATCCTTATCACCCTTTGGGGGCATATCACCCTTTGGGGGCTTATCATCTTTCGGAGGCTTATCACCCTTTGGGGGAATATCACCCTTTGGGGGCTTATCACCTTTCGGAGGCTTATCACCCTTTGGAGGCATATCACCCTTTGGGGGCTTATCACCTTTCGGAGGTTTATCACCCTTCGGAGGCTGTTACTTAGAAGCATGTACGTAACATAACTTGTTTGGATCCTTGTATATTAGTTGGGGGTAGGGGGAGTATAAATAGCCATGTGAACAATTTCTAAAGTAGAATAGCCATGTACGCCTCTTTAGTATAGCCATGTACAAATCAAGCCGTTCACATGTCAACTTTGTGCTCTAAATCACTAGTCACTGGTAGCTCTTTACTTATAGTAGATATTTCTTTTACAGTTCTCTCTCTGTTTACATACTGTATTTTCTTCAGTATCTATATCTTACTTTACTGTATGATTATATTTTCTAACCTGCTATGAACTATTGAGATGTACTGTGCTCGCTCCCGTCCTGACTGGACCTGTTAAAAATTTTACAGAGGATGATGAGGAATCCTGCACCCTTACTTGGAGCTTGCCTAGTTGACACTCGCGACCTGGACCCCTGGGGAGGTTCAGGCAGCTGCTCAGGATGATACCTTGTATAGTGTAGATAGCTTAGATTGTTCTTCTTTTTTTTATGTTTAACTGTTGTCTTTATTTTCAGAGTTGTATATTTTAGAGATGTTAAGACTTGTTATTTCTTCCTGTTGTACCTCAGTTGAGGATTCTCTTATCTATTTTATCGTGCCTTATTCTATCTCTAGTTTGTGATTGAGTTGTACCTCTGTGTTGGCCTCCTTATGGAGAGCATTCATATTATGTTAGTTATAGTTCATGACCTAGAACAGCATTCTACCACCGATACTGCGGCGTAGGCTGGGCGTTGTTACGTTCTCGTACCCTCACAGTGGGTGCGGGTCGTGACAACTTGCTAAACCTAGCATCGATCTCATGGACATCCCGACGCCAATCTATCGTGCCAAGCACGGTACCTATGCTGCAGCCCAGTCTTAGGCCCAGACCATGTATTATCGACTAGACCTGCATTCAAGTTCTAGACTCAATCCAAAGGCATACACGCGGTGTGCCGCTATCTGCCGACACATCTACATGAGGAGGTCACTAGCAATTTCAAGCTATCTTGGACATGGCTCGTGGGATATCGGCCTGTACCAACACGGGTAGCTAGCCCGGTGGGGTCGAGCTCTCCCATGCGGTCATCCAGCATCCTACTTTGAGCCACACTCGCTTCCTCCGGGACGAGTGATCCCGGCGCCCCGGTGATCATTCGAGAAGACTACACCTTGTCGACAAGTTATCTAATGACCATGCATACTCGATCTATCCAGTCTATCCAGTCCTTTCTTAACATGACCATGCATTCCTTCTTTCTGTCGAGACTTAACGAGACTCCCAAGCTGTGGGACCGATCTCGTATGCGGGACATATCAAGACTTAGCGAGACTCCAAGCCAGGGGACCGATCTCGTGTGTGGGACATATCAAGACTTAGCGAGACTCCCAAGTAGCGGGACCGATCTCGAAGACAACCAGTCGCGTGGACTTCCTTTGTTCGTGGCAAGCTTTTCACTAAACCGACCGTAACTTATGCCTTAGACAGGCCTGGTTCTATAGACGACGCTAATGCTCAATTCATATACTTATACGACGAGCCTTGTTCTCAAGGGGCTACGCGACTTGACAACCGCAGCTGGAGCGAAACAGTGCTAGAAATAGCTTCGATAGCCCAATGCAACTCTTGTCTAACTTATTCGGGCAACGACTCGACGAGCAAAGGCTACGCCGAGCTTTGCATCGTGGAAACGTGCTAGGCACGGGGTCGACTTGGACAACCAACTTTTTGGGTACCTAGACTTAAGCCAACGAGCTGTGCGAGACGACTTAACTTACGGGACGTGTGAAGGCTATGCCAAGCCTTGCGGGACAGGACCGTGCATGCTTTGTTAGGCATTCATGCGGGCGACGCCTATGACTTAGGCTAATTCGAGTGTCGGGACAAATCGACGGAACCGGGCATGCTATAACAAGCATTCACGCAGGCGACGCCTAAGGCTTAGGCTACTTTGAGTGTCAGGGCAACTTAGCAACTTGAGCCAACTTTCTTCTCCCAAGCCACGGGAACGAAGGATCGAGTATCATTTGAAAGCACGCTGAGCCGACTTCTATGTTGACAGTGGGACAATTTTCCAAGTTCTAAGACATTCCGATCCGACGGGATTATTCCCTTAGCTATGTTGGTGCGTATCTTTTAGATTAGCCTACCAGTGCAAGTTGAAAACATGCGAGTTATTAAGTAAAGGCTAAGATGAAGCGAGTTCACCGAAACTCCCCCACCTGTGCGAGGAGTCGCCTCGGACGAGAGAGCCTTCGAGCAGCCGTTGCAAGGCTAAGTTCCAACGCCGTCGGCGTTTCGATTTCTCCGATTGACTTTGCGGGATGGGGCACTACACTAGTTGTGTGACACGACTCCTAACTGGACACTAGCTAAGTGGCGACCTAACATAAAAGTCCAATGTGGGGTGATACTATATGTCACGACCTGCTACCCAAATTGTTGGGCCAGGCCGAGTCATGCCCAGCCTACGTTGAGATAAAACGTAGTAAGCTGTTCTAAAGACAACAGGATAAGACTAAATGTGCTAACAGTTCTATAAGTGAAGAAGAATCATAAATGCTCTAAACACAAAAGTCGTCGTATATAGTAAAATATCCAAGTACAAGTAAACTGAAATGTAAAACTGGATACAAGTCCAGTTACAAAATGATATAGTCTAATACATGTCTACTCTCAAAAGTCTAAGTAAACAAAAGACAACTAGGCGAGGTTCCCTGCAGGAACATCCTCGTAAAGCGGAGCCGGGTCCTCGGCAGTAACTCCATAGTATGAGTCGCAGAGTAACTCCTCCTCAGTAAGGACACCTACAACGTTATCCTGTCAGGACGGGAGCAAGTACTAAATCTAGCAAACTAGCATATGAAACATGGAAATGAACATGAGAGGAATAACTGGAAAGCATGGCATCACGCAGTCTATCATGGCAAGGACACATATGTCATAGAGACAGATGTATATAAAATATTTAAAACTGTAGCAGGTACGTGATCGGTCAATAGATGTACAATGTGCTGGGGGCACATAATAAAATGTACTTTCGTACAAGTGAAACGGCGACAGATGTACATACGTACAAATCCGCGTTGAGATAAAGCCTACGACAAGGTATACATATAAAATGTCGACCTTGCTCGGTACATACGTACGGGAGAAGGGGGCATAATCACGTACACTACTAACAGTTTCCCCATAACCCATATTCTAATCATGTGAGAGATACATCAAGACTGTTCTAAGCATGGTAGTAACTGAAAGTACAACATGTAGAGATTTAACTTGCTACCCCAAGGATCAGCATTTAACATGGTGGGGTTTGCAGTTCATTTTATGTGACAATATGTAAAGTTCGTAGAAAGTACTTGCCTCTAGCAAAGCAAAACAAAACAAGCTGCGATAACAATGCTATGGATGTCTGGTAGCTCGTCGCTGTAGAAGTAAATACAAAAACTTAGTTTTACACTAAGCTAAAACACTAGGACACTAATTGGTGAAACACGACTTGTGACTGGGCACCTAGCCAAAATGATGACTTGGCATAGAAGACCAATGTGGGGTGACACACTATGTTAACTAACCTTCTAGGGTCTTTACACTAGTGAGGGATGGGGTTCAACACGACTAAAACTCCAAATAACACAAAAAAACTACAAGTCGTAATTAATCAATAAATAAATCAAAAGATCATTGTTTTCTAACAATTTTTGAAGTAGACAAAAAGCCTAGTTTTTCTTAAAGTAAAGTACCAAGGTGATCCTTGTTAATCATAGAAATTTATTATAATTTTTCTGGAATTTATTAACCAGTACAAATATTTTATAAAAATCAGTTTTCCTAAGTATACAAAAAATGAGTTTTGGTTTTATATGCCAAACTAGTGACAAAACAGTAAATTAAATACTACAAAATTTATACTAAATTAGCTAACTTAACATAGTATCTAAATACTATTTTTTCATAATTTTAGCAATACTTTAAGTATTTTTAGAAAATCAAAAACAGCATTGCACACAATAATTAATTATCTGCGTATTTTGTCCATGTATATTATTTGAACCAAAGTTCAAATACAGGACCCAAGGCCATGAATCAAGTCCAATATGACTTGTACAGGTCTTGAATGTGTGAAAACACATTTGAGCCCAAATACCCATGCTAGGCTTGGACACCAAATGGTTGCAGTAAATTAAACATAATGAAAATACAATTTGGTAATAGTCAAAATAAATATTATTATTTTAATAAGGCAAATTTATACAAAAGAATATATACATACCTATGCTAAAAGGATATATATAGATATATAAGGAAAAATACTTAATTTATAAAGTATATATATATATACAAATATATATATATATATATATATATATATATATATATATATATATATATATATATATATATATATATATATATATATAAGAAAAAAAAAATATATATATATATATATAAGAATACACTTAATAATATAGTGTATATATATAATATATATATATACATAGGAAAATATATATATATAAAATTTACTAACTATAAAATATATACATATATATTAAATACTGTTAAAATACAGTATATACATATATATATATATTAATATATATATATACATATATATATATAAAAATACAAAACAAAAAAAAAAAAGAAAAGAAAACAGAAAAGAAAAGAAAAAGGAAACAGAAAGAAGAAGGGGGGGCTCGAACTCGGGCTAACAGAGCGGGGGGGGGGGGGGGGGGGGTTTAATTACTGCGCGTTGGCCAGTGGGCCAGTTGGCCCGTCTGTTAGGAATAGGGTTTTGTTTATTTTATTTAGTTTTAGGTTAGACATTATATAAAAAAAAATATAAACACGAGCCTGTGTCCGGACAGTTTGGGACACAGGGATCCTCGTGTCTGTGCTATGCACGACACGCACGAGCTCAGCCTCGCGTGTCCGAGCACAGCACCATGCTCGTTGTGTCCTGGCGAGTCTCGTGCGTGAAGACGAGACACGCACGACACGACTCTGTTCCGCTACTCACGTGTCCGGCGAGTTGAAGGGTGATTCGAAGGTCGGGGACGGCGGAGGAGGCGTCGGGGTCGGGGCGCTCCAGTGGCGCTGCCTCCAGCTCGGCAAGGCGAAGCGGATGACGGTGGTGGCGGCTGTCGACGACGAGTGGTGAGGCTGGACAGGGCTCGCCGTAGCTAGGGTTCCGGTGGAGTGTTTTAGGGAAGAAGGGGGTCGTCGGTGGCTGTGGGGGAAATTTAGGGTTAGGGTTTAGGTCGAGGGGGGAGTGGGGGATTTTATAGGGGGTTTTAGGGCGGTGGACTTGGCCGGAAAAGGCGGGGGCAGGGCGGCGTGGCAGCTCGGGGCAGCGGAGTGGGTGAGGCCGAGGAGAGAGAGAGAGAGAGCTGTCGGTCGGGGGGGGGGGGGGGTGTTTTGGCATTTAGCAGTTAGGCCCCTAGGTTTTAGGATTTTACACTAGGCCCCAAACAGGAAACAAATGCAAATATAATTTGCATTCCCTATTTAAAAACAAATTTCTAATTACAAACTGATATAAAAGTAATTTGAATAATTACAAAACAGTATTAAAACAATTCTAATAATTGCAAATTGATATTAAAACATTTTAGAAATTTACAAATCAATATTTTTGTATTTTAAAACTCATTTAAAATCATTTAAAAATTCTAGAAAAATTCCTAAAAATTCCTAATATTTATTTAAGGCTATAAATGACAAAAAAAAATTTAATTAACACTAATTAAAAATGAATTTGAAAATCAGGGGCTTACAAGTCTTCCCTCCTTGGAAAATTTTGTCCTCGAAATTCACAAGGATTGAAGACCCGACAATATTCTAACATAGCAAGTAATGCAACAAAATGACTAAGGCTGCGATCGAAACTAACCTCTAAGGTATCAAGCGGGAACGGGTGGTTCCCTCGCAGCGGTTGGATCGAACAAGTAAGGGTATCTCTCCCTCATGTCCGACTCCCTCTCCCAGGTAGATTCACCTGGAGAGTGACGGCTCCAAGCTACTCGTACTAGGGGTATAACCTTGTTCCTCAGCCTCTTCTCTCTCCGGTCTAATATCTCCACTGGCTGCTCAGAAACTGTAAGGCTCGGTCCGACCTCCAACTCTGAATGATCTAACACATGACTGGGGTTTGGAACATATCTCCTCAGCTGAGATACGTGAAAGACGTCGTGAACTCCTGCTAGGTTGGGTGGAAGTGCAACCCTGTAAGCTACCTCTCCGATCCTGCCAAGTACCTCGAACGGCCCGATGTATCTGGGGCTCAGCTTCCCTCCTCGTCCGAACCGGATCGTCCCTCGAGTAGGTGATATCTTCACTAGCACCATATCACCGTCTGCGAACTCCATCGGCCTGCGACTAGCATCAGCCCAGTGTTTCTGCCTGTCCTGAGCTACTCTGAGCCTGTCTCTGATCATCCCGACTTTTTCTGCTGCATCCGTGATCATCTCTGGCCCAAGCATAACTCTGTCTCCGACATCATCCCAAAAGAGCGGTGTGCGACATCGTCGTCCATATAGCGCCTCGAAAGGAGACATACCAATACTGGCCTGGTAGCTGTTGTTGTATAAAAACTCTACCAAGTGCAGATGGCTCTCCCATGATCCTCCGAAATCCAGTACGCAGGTCCTCAGCATATCCTTCAGTGTCTGTATCGTCCTCTCGGACTGCCCATCTGTCTGCGGGTGGTACGCCGTACTGAACTTGAGCCTACTGCCCAACTCCTCCTGCAAGCTCCTCCAGTAGTAGGATGTAAATCTGCTGTCTCTGTCTGACACGATGCTCACCGGCACTCCGTGTAGGCGAACTATCTGCTGCATGTATAGCTCTACCAACTTCTCGGTGGAAAGCCCCACCTTGAAGGGTATGAAGTGCGCACACTTCGTCAGCCTGTCTACGATGACCCAGATGGCATCCTTCCCTCCTTGGGAACGAGGAAGCCCTGAAACGAAGTCCATCATAATATGTTCCCACTTCCACTCAGGAATGGGTAACGGCTGCAACAAACCAGCTGGCCTCTGGCACTCCGCCTTGACCTGCTGGCAAACTAGGCACCTCGAGATGAAACGTGATACATCCCTCTTCATCCCGTGCCACCAAAGATGTTCCCGCAAGTCATGGTACATCTTGTTAGCACCAAGGTGAATAGAATATCTCGATCGATGTACCTCCTGCAAAACTGCCTCTACTAGCTCTCCCTTCGGCACGCACATTCGGCTGCCATGCCTCAGGGATCCATTCTCTGCTATAGTGAAGTCATCCAGCAATCCAGCTAATGCCTGGGGTCGAAGTCTGCGAAGACTCTCATCTGTAGACTGTGCCTCCCGGATCTGCTCCATCAAACCTGACTGAATGTCAAGCGCCATCATCTGTATCACTGATCCTGGCCGAACTAGCTCAATACCGAGCTTCTCCAGATCCTCCCACAAATGCCGATCAATCATCAGATACCATGCCATCGGATGCCTGCTCAGCGCATCTGCCACCACATTTGCCTTTCCGGAGTGATACTGTAAATCGATGTCGAAGTCCTTCATCAACTCCAACCATCGTTTTTTGCCGTGGGGTGCTCGCGGTGGCGGGTGCCGGCCACACGGTGGCGCACGGCAGTGGTACTGTGGTGGTGCTCGGAGTAGTGATGGTGGTGGTGGAGATGGTGTTGATGATGGTGTTGGTATTGATGATGATGTTGGTGAGGGTGAGGGTGAGGGTGATGATGTTGAAGAAGAAGAAGGGATGAAGAAGAAGAAGTGAAGAAGAAGAAGAAGAAGGAGAATATAGGGGTGGGGTGCTTGTCGGCTGTAGGAGGGTGTGTTTGTGTACTGGTGAGAGAGAGGGTGAGGTGTGTGTGAGTGAGTAGAAAGGGAGAGAGAGTTTTATATATTCAAAAAGAAAGAGAGAGAGAAAAATAGAATAGAGAGAGAGAGATATTTGAGAGAGAGAGAGGTCGGTTAGGGGGGGAGTGTGTGCTGGAATGGGGATATGGGGGGTGTGTGAGTAATAAGAGAGAGAGAGAGAGATATATATTTGTATATATATATATATATATATATATATATATATATATATATATATTAGAAAGAGAGAGAGATATTTATAGAAAAAGAAAGAGATATTTTAAATAAGGAGAGAAATTGTGTGGGGGTGTTTGGGTAGTCATGAGAGGACAACATGGAGCTTGGGTTTGGGTTCGGTTGAGCCGGGTCGGATCAAAATCGGGTTTGGCGAAATAAATAGATTAATTTAGTCATTTATGGACACGGGTAAATAAGTAGCATGCGGGGGCTAAACTAAATGGGACACAAGCGTCATGTGGGTAGTAGGCTAAATGTGGGCCAGGTCCATATGTTGGGTTGACAGGTTTGGGTCGAAAGGGTGTCCCCATTTCGAGTCAGAAAATAAATGTGACTCCGTAGGACGAATTAAAATTGGGTCTCGTGTCTTAAAAGTTGTGCGAAGTAAATGAAGCACAAAATGGTGTGTCTGAGTGGGACACGAAGGTTATGGGTGTAGGATGTCTCGAGTAGATCATTCATGAGGAGTTGGTTTGGAGAAAATGACTAGTCTGGTGCTCCTAAATTAAAAGTCACGGTAACGTGCATACGATGATTAAAGATAAAAGTGGAAATTTAATCAATAATTATTTAACGATCAAATGGTCTAAATTGACCCGAAGTTGCGCGATGTAAAAAGAGCAAAAGGAAATAAGTTTGAGTAGGACACATTTTATCAAAATAAAGATAACCTGGTCTACTACAAACTCACGAAAAGAGCGTCCAGAGATTGGCATCCCGGACACTCCAGAAATCAAAGTCACAAAAAAGTCTATTTAATAATAAAAAATAATTATAATAAAATAATTATTGAAAATAATTCATTTAGAAAATTTAAAATAAACCCTAAAATTCAGGGGGCTTACAGTTATGCTCCCAAAAGAACTGCTATGCTCCCAAAGGGACTGCTATGCGTCTATAGTGAATCAGTGTATTCTCTACATGTATGTGCATAACAGTCGTTTCAGTCCGCACGTTTTGCTAAATTTGCGCCATTTGTCCTATCCCGTACGATTCATCGAATTCGAGCATTTTGTCTTATCTCGCGCATTTCGCTGGATTGCGCCACTTGATGCATGTTAGTATTTTAATACATATTGTTGTGTGGAGTGTGCCTCGTGTCTTGATTGGCTTGTGGGCATCCGTATCACTGGTACTTAACCCTGAGAGTTATAGACTCGACCATACTAAATTCTAGTTTGACTTTCATACCTTGTCACGAATTGACATTGATTGTTACTTTGACTAAATGATTGATCATGTGTTCCTAGTTGGAAATAAAAGACTGGCTAGTCGTCTTATTAAATTGAATGAGACACGTTCATGTATGAACCAATAACCATTGCAATCGACTAGTCGATCCCGAACATTGGCATATGGATACGTGCTAACTTCAACTTCTTTCTACAAGCATGTGTACCTTACAGTCAAGGCATGATTATCCCGTGGCTAGGTTTGATTGTTGCATTACACTATGTAAGACCAACAACCTAACCGCAAAGGTATCGTTGTAGATTTATGCATATCGTACTCTGTACGTAAGTACTCATTCAGAATAATCATGATCTACGGCATGAGATTTCAATTAACGTAGGGACTATTAAGTTAAATAAAATAACTATTGCATGGAGAGAATGGATTCCCGATTTCCTATAAAGAAGCCATCTTGGGACAATTAGTGCCCCGACATGTCGGCTGGTTCTTACGGATACTACAAATCTGCCACACGGACAGAGAGTGGTATCTGTTTACATTTTTCTGTATATTGATGATGGGCGTCCCGCTGGGTCACATCTAATTCATGATTGGCGCCATTGATTATTGGATAGACTAGCCTTGCTCGTACATTGTAAGAACTAATGAATCTTTAATTGCATATTTCCAGGGCAACTTGGAACTTACAGTTAGCAAGCCTTAGTAGTTGTATTGCCGTTTAAATTGATTTGTTTGTGTATTGTACCTACTATGTTAACTACTGAGATGATCAGAATGTCAGGACATGACGGGTCAACTTCTGTCCTTGTTTGGTTGGGAAGTTGGCTTGAAGTGTCGTGATGTTGTGTGAATACCAGTAGCAAGCAGAGACTTATTTATCATATTCTTAACTCTTATCACTGGTTCTAATTCTTCATGTCGTGCTCCCTTGTGGTACTTGCTATTTGCGGTCTAACCTCTCTGGTTTTACATGGCCAGATTTAGAGCCAGCTCCCGAGGACTCAGCTTACTTCCACCCCCAAGATGGTCAATACTAGAGGGATGATCGCAGGAGGACACGAGTGGGTTCCTTGCTTCCCTGCTCGTTTTGCTACTTACTTTACTTTTGCTGCTTGGCACCGACATATTAGTCGGACTGTCTTGCACTTACTTTTACATAATTGTAACTAAGTCATACTGCAGCTGATAATGATTGTGTATACCTTGTTATATCATATGACTATATTTTGTAAAGCCAGATCTCAAGAACATTTTGACTAAGCGTTTGGGATGTCTAGCTGCTTATTCTTACATGTTCTCTACTTACTGCTTTTTATTGAATGATTGGGATAATAGAGGTTGAGTAAACCTAGAGAGACTTGTATGTAGTATGCACCCCCTTGTCTTGTAGACAACATTGATCGTATTATACTGTGTTCATCTACCCGTAGTATGTAGCTGGCTGAGTCATTCTCCTGCTCTCCGGTATTCTGGATCTAAGATATGATAAGATTTTAGTGGTGGCCCATGTAGGTCTGATTTCAGACTTGTGGGGTATTTTCATTTATAGGATGTCTCAATCAACACATGTTTCCCCTTGATCTCATGATTCGTTACTCTCGACCCTAGCTTGACATTCCGGTATCCTTTAACTTTATTGATCTTTCCTCTCCGGTCGTTTGATTGTTCTTTTGTCCCTTTTCTTAGGGGCTCCTCGTCCGCATTTGTCAGAGCTGGACAACAACAACAAGGACAACACGAACAACAGGACCATGTTGATCAGCAACAAAGGCCAGTACTACCTCAAGAGAACATCCAAGAAGAGGTGATAGTAGAACTAGCAGCTGGACCGCACTATCCGGAGGTTCCAACACCACCAACAGTTCTGCCTACCCCTGTGGTTGTAGACATACCATCCCTTCTGGAAATCATAAGAGGAATGATGGCTACTCAGCAACATCAGATGTTGGCCCAGCAACACATGCACACTCAGCTGCAAGAGCAGAATGTATTACTCAACCAAGGATTGCAGACGGCTTTGGAAAGAGGAGTGAGGACTGATTCAGGAGCGTCAACCAGATTCTACAAGTACAACCCCCATCGTTTCAAAGGTACGGAAGATGCTATTTCAGCGGATGCATGGCTTAAGGACATTAAGGCTATTCTGACAGTGGCTAATGTTACAGCGAAAGAACGAGTGGATCAAGTGAAGCTGTTACTTCAGGACCTCGCACATGATTGGTGGGAATCAGAAGACGTGGGCACCAGACATCCTATTGTTTAGGATAATTTTACTGCAAGATTCAAAACGAAGTACTATGGAGTTGTGGCGTAGTTCGAGCAACAGTAGAAGTTTATCAACCTCAAGCAGGCTGGCAAAACAGTGGATGCTTATGGAGCAGAGTTCTGCAGACTGAGTAGTTTTGCCCCGGAGATGGTAGCAACGGAGAGCTAGAGGGCTATGAGATTTCAGCAAGGGTTTCATCTTGAACTCTTATAATTGATAAATGGGCAAAACTACCAGACTTTCGATGATGTATTGACGGCAATCCGGAGGCATGAGATCACCATCCAGAGGATCATATCAAGGACTGGAGGTCAAAAGAGGTCTCACAATCAGATTGAAGGATGAGGGGGAGCAGCGCCTCGAATAACAGCACAATCTCCTGGCATTCATATTCACGATGTGGCAATACGGGGGCCAGCACCACCAACAAGACAACAATAACAACAACAACAGAGGAAGAACCAGCAACCCCGGTGGGCTGCACCTATTGTGGGAAGACAGGGCACACTAGAGGTGTGTGTCGGGTAATGAACGGATAGTGTTTGATATGTGGAAGTCCAGATCATCGGGTTTCCACCTGTCCCATGAATTCGAGGCCAGGAGGACCAGTACAAAAATTACCTGTGCTGCCAGCACCAGGGGCAGGCCAGTATCAAGGACCAGCGGTAGCAGCAAAACCGTTGGCACAACGTCCGTTGATGTCGCAGGCTCAGATGTTTCGGCAGAAGAGACCGCCGATGCAGCAGCAATAACAAAGACCACCCCAACATCACCAAGACAGGGGCCATCACTAATACCAGGCTAGGCCACAGCATGGGAACCAACAAGGAGGTCGAGGGCAGGCATTCAATCTGTCCTTGGAAGAGAGATTGTCATCGGGAGATGTTGTGGCAGGTAACATTCTCGTCGCCTCATATCCTGCAGTAGCATTGTTTGATTCGGAAGTATCACACACATTTATATCTGCACAATTTGCGACACGACTAGGAATAAATTTTGAGGCATTGCCAGATAGGCTGAATATACTCACTGGTAATGGGCTCGTTGGAGTTAGTAAAGTTATTCTGGCGTGTCGAGTTGTAGTATGCGGGCGTTCCTTACCTGCCAAGTTGATGGAATTTCCTGTTGGTAATTTCGACGTTATCTTGGGCTTGGACTGGCTGAAAGACAGTCATGTGACAATATATTGCCGTAGAGGGAGTGTATCTTTTAATATTCCGGACATGAAGCGGTTTACCTTAGTCAGGTCAGAGACAGACCAATATAAACAAAGTGTAGTAACGACAATGGAAGAAGTTCAAGTCCCAAGGGTAGTTGAAGAATTTCTTGACGTACTTCCCGAAGAACTTCTAGGTATACCACCTGTTAGAGATATTGAGTTCAGTATAGAATTGGCACCTGGAACTAAACCGATATCGGATCGAGTTTACAGAATATCGGATTCAGAGCAGGCCAAGGTATATCAGCACATAGAGGAACTGAAGGCGAAGAAGTTCATTCGAGATAGCGAATCACCGTGGGCAGCACCAGTAGTACTTGTAGAAAAAAAGATGGGTCATCAAGATTGTGCATTGACTACAGAAAGCTCAACACGACAACAGTAAAGAACAAGTACCCACTACCAAGGATCGACGACTTATTTGATTAGTTGTACAGAGCAAGAGTTTTCTCTAAGATAGATCTTCGGTCAGGATATCATCAAGTTAGAGTTCGAAAATAGGATATTCCCAAGACGACATTCAGGTCAAAGTACGAGCATTACGAATTGTTAGTTATGTCGTTTGGTTTGACCAATGCTCCAATAATATTTATGGATTTGATGAACCGCATCTTTATGCCATACTTAGATCAATTTGTCGTTGTGTTCCTCGACGACATTCTCATATACTTAGCTAGTGAAGAAGAGCATGAAGATTACCTCAAGAAAGTGTTACAGGTTCTGAGAGAGAACCAGTTGTATACCAAGCTCAGCAAGTGTGAGGTTTGGACGGATCGCATTTCATTCTTGGGGCACATCATATCAGGGGCTTGGGTAGCAGTGGATTCCAAGAAAGTAGAAGCAGTAGAAAGTTGGCCAATGCCTAAGACCGTAGCAGATGTGCAAAGTTTTTTAGGATTGGTAGAATATTACAGAAGGTTCGTATCAGAGTTTGTAAGACTTTCAGCACCCATGACCCGCTTGACATGAAAGGATGTGCCATTTGTTTGGTCGACAGAGTGTCAGGCATCATTTGAGAATTTAAAGCAGAAGTTAATCTCGGCACCTATTCTTACATTACCAGTTGGACCCGGAGGTTTTACTGTATATTATGACGCGCCAGGAAAGGGACTTGGGTGTGTCCTAATGCAACATGGGAAGGTGATAGCGTATGCATCTAGGCAACTTCGAGACCACGAGAAGAATTATCCGACTCATGACTTGGAGTTGGGAGCCGTAGTATTTGCTTTGAAGCTATAGTGGCATTACTTGTACGGTGATCGAGTGGACATGTACACAGACCACAAAAGTCTGAAGTACATCTTTACTCAGAAGGAACTAAATATGAGACAGAGAAGATGGTTAGATTTGATCAAGGATTACGACGTAGAACTTCAGTATCATCCAGGCAAGGCAAATATGGTAGCAGACGCTCTTAGCAGGAGAGACAGCGCATTTATGTTGACATCACAAAAACATATTTTAGAAGATCTTCAAGAGATGGGCATCGAGGTTATACTTCCTAGTGATGTAGGAATTCTGGCAAGTCTACGATTTCAATCCGACTTGGTAGACAGGATCAAGACAGATCAGGCACAGGACCCAAGGATTCAGAAGCTTAGGACAGAATGTGAGTCAGGACTTAGGAAGGAGATGAAAATTCAAGAAGATGGAACACTTAGATTTGGATCACGTCTATGTGTACCAAGTAGAGATATCAGACATGAGGTTATGACAGAAGCCCACAGTTTTCAGTATTATATACACCCCGGAGGGACCAAAATGTACAAAGATATCAAGCAGCACTTCTGGTGGAACGGAATGAAGAGGGAGATAGCTAGATTCGTTTCTCGTTGCTTAATATGTCAGCAAATGAAGATAGAACAACAAAGGCCAGCTAGATTATTACAACCGCTTCCTATCCCGAAATAGAAGTGGGAGCATATCACAATGGACTTTGTGACCGGTTTACCGAGATCACCAAGTGGTAAGGATGCTATTTGGGTGATAGTAGTTCGGCTTACGAAGGTGGCACATTTTTTTCCTTTTAGAGTAGGGCAATCTACAGAAAAGTTGGCAAAGTTGTATATGCAGCAGATAGTCCGGCAGCATGGGGTCCCTGTCAGTATTGTGTCAGATAGAGATACCCGTTTTACATCACATTTCTGGAAGGGTTTACATCAGAGCCTGGGTACCAAGTTAAGATTTAGTATGGCTTACCACCCATAGACGGGCGGTAATCAGAAAGAACAATTCAGATTTAAGAAGATATGTTACGAGCTTGTACCCTAGATTTTGGAGGATCATGGGAGAGTGTCACGACCCACTTCCGAATAATCGGATATGCGTCGGACATGCCCATCCTACGTTGGAAGACTCAACGTAGTAAGCTGTACCAAGCTAGGAAACTAACAAGTCAATATGAATAAGTACAAATCACAGCATCTATAAACGATCCCAGAAAGATCACCATAATCCACAAGTCCATATAATATAAAGGTACCAGAGTCAACAGGAATAAAATACGCTATGAACACTAAAACCATATCTAGGAGTAAAGCTAAACAGTCTAAACCTGAAGACTCTAGCTAAGTCATATCTCCATCATTCTCAGCTAAAATCCCGGGCTCTGGCCCATAAGGTAGAACAATATCCTGCAAGTATACCTACAACATATCCAGTCAGGAGCGGAGCAAAGTACAATTCTAGGTAATGAACAAGAACATCATGATATGGAAATGAGTACATGAGAACATGAAATATAAAGTACATGAAAGAACAAGAAAGTACATGAATGTAAGTACAAGAAATAAAGTACAAGAATGTAAACCATGAACCTGAAGTACAAGACATGACATGTGCACAATATTTGAAATACAACTAGCATATGTGACCGACTGGGGTGAGCACAGGAATAAGCACATGAGTACAGGAATACGGGTATGGCTTAGGGCCCGTGTGCACAGTACGAGCCCTAAGCTAACTATATGAATATCAGAACATGGGTTTGGTCACATAGCTAGTGTATTTCCTCTCCCCGATGACAAGTAAGTACAAGAACATGAAGGTACAAAAGAACATGATATCGTGTCACATCGTATCATCAAGAGAAGTACAAGATATGAATGTAAATACACAAGACCATATAATATACTTGGCTTGCTCCAGGAAAGTACGGGTAATGAATGGAGCTGGATGTCCCCCTGTTTAATGATTATAAGTTGGTTATTTCTAATAACTATACTAGAAGATCTGGATTTAAATTAAGTAGACTAAATGTTTACCGAGTTCTTTCTCTTATATATATATAGTACCTTAGCTTCTACTTTATTCTAGGGTCTAAAAAGTAAAATATTTATTTTTACTAACTTTTAAACAACAGTTTTTCCACTTTAGAAAAAAATACTAAAAAGAAGTAAGACTAATCTTTATTCCCCAATTACAGACTATTTCTAGGAATTTAGAAAAAAATCACTATTTTATTTAATATTCAAATCTCGGCCAAACCATAACTTTCTTTAGCTAAAATTTCAAAATGGAAATTAGTTACTATATATAATTTGAATACTCATAAAATCTTATTGAAAATACAGAGCCGATAGTGGAAAAATATTATCTTTTAAGGTAGCTTATTTAATAACACCATTCCAAGTTATGAGTATACTTCCCACCCAATAACCTTGAAACTTAAACATAAAGTCCAACCTAAGTAAGGTCAAGCTAAGTGTAGCTCAGCTCACCATTACCTTCCATATACTTAATCCCAGTTGTCGAATTCAGTAAGAATTAAACTCAGGATTTAGTGCACACAACTGTAAGAAAAACTCAGTTTTAGAAGAATAAGAATTCGAATGCTTCCTACACCTTCCAACCCCGATTTTACTGTCACAGTGCAACTATTCCAAACCAAGCTAACTCAACCAAGTATATATGCTCAACTTACTACATCAAGCACCCCAACACATCACAAAATAGAACACTACACTCACAGTTTGAATCAAAAAAAGAACATCATACATCAAAAGAAATAACATCACACACAATCCTGCACCAGAACTTAATAGAAACTTACACAAAATATTTATACAATAAGTTTAAACCAAACTATAAACCCTCAAACTCAAATCAACTTCCCAAAACCCTGCCGATATATAGGCTGATCTCCGATCTACTGTGAAGACTTGACACAACATCATCTCAACTGGACACGTGCATCTAAGCATAGCTACACACTGCTGCTCATAAGCATGGCAGAAGAACGAACCCAGACACGAACCCGACACCATTTGAATTGAACACGAACGCACGCTCACAAAACATAAAAATGAAACACTAGAATTACTAACAACATAAAATGGATTAAATCAAAAGTGAAATAGAATTTACCTGTAGAATGCGGTTGACAACCTAGAACACAACAGAACTAGACACAAACCCTTCTAAAAAATAGCCTGAGTTAAGAACAGAACGAAGAAATCTTAGGAGTAATCTCAATTTATTCTCAAAGAAAATGAAGGAATCACAAACTCAACAAGGATCAAATAAAACTTACATCAACTTGATATCGATTCGTCTCACAGTACTTCCAAATTGAGATCAAATCATAGGTAGAGCTAACGAAAGACAATCAATTAAGAAGGAAATTATTCAATCGACTAAACGATTTCAAAACTCAGGAATCGACCTTCAGTTATCGAACCCCAGAATTTAGGAGAAGAACAGTTGATTATTCGCCTAGATCAAAAAATCGGAGACAACATAAATTAAATTAGAATTTCAAGAGTCGATCCACACTTCTCTGGATCTAGAAGGAATTAGAGACCAGAACTCACAAATTGCGATAGACTGGACAGCTATCAAGAGGTCGACGTCGCTGTTGACGAAAGAAAGGTCACTAGAGAGTCGAAGAAGCGTCGTCGACAATATCTCACGGTCTTGACCGTGAGTCACCGGAGAGGATCCTCGTGCTGCTGATGAGAGGGTCGATGCCTGGCTGCCGGAGGAACCTTCGTGTTTGTGCACCGTCGGGGAAGATGTAGATTCGTCGCTGGGAGTGGATCCGATTTCAGTCGTCGGGGCTAGGAGTCATCTATAGGAACAAAATCGTAAAGCACAATACTCTAGAGGGGGGGGGGTGAATAGAGTAGGCAGCGGAATATTGCTAATTAAAAACTTGTTAGCAGTTAGATCACAGATATAATAATAATCACAAAAGTAAATAACAGAAATTAAAAGTGATCAGAAGGCAAACACAAACATCGAGATTTATACTAGTTTTCCTCTTGTGAGGACTAGTCCAGTCGGAAGAACTCTAGCTTCCAGTTGAATCCACTATTGGAAAATCCCGCAAGTTTTCATACGAAGTCCTTGCAACTTCTACAGACGCGAGCTTTGATACGAAGAACTCGACCAACTTCAATTATGAAGAGTTGAATCTTCTATCAAGCCTCTGATTACAATCGCTCTGAAACTTCTAGACCGTACCGCACTGGCAAATCGACTAGAGGATTGTAACTGGCTTGGGATTTAAAAATAAAAGCTTTTAAGAACTCTTTAGAAGAATGTAAGCTCAGGAAGAGAAGAGATTGAAAGTGAATTGGTGATTTGAAATGATCGAAATACTTCTCTATTTATAGTTTTTCCAAAGACAGAACTCTGACAGAATTCGGGCAGAATTTGGACAGAACTTTTTGTAACAAACCGCAACTAAAGGATGACCAAGTTCAAAATCCAACATTTACTAATGTTCTAAATAGCCGAACTCTGGCCGAACTCGGGCCGAGTTCTGCTGGGGTGCTGCCAGTTCATTTTTGGAGAAAATCAATTTTTGGCTTTTTGAAAAATCCTTCAGAAGCTTTTTGTAAAAAGAATGTTTTTAAAAAATGTAGGTCATTTGTAAAAGAATATGAAGGTTTTGAAAAACATTTTTGGATAGCCTATTTGCCAGTACGACTCGGTGTACAATGTATTCCTAGACTCAATAAAATAAAAAATTATATTTCTTAACAGGAAGTACATTTGGAGTGGCAAACGACTTCAGAATAACTTCGGTATTGAACATAGTAAATATCCATTGTTGAGCAGTGTCCAAAACGTCGTAGGTAAACATCTGAGTTGACTTGCATTTATATCGAGACAGAGTTTGATCAAGTATTAAAATCAGGTTTGACCATGACCAATGGGCCAACAATCTCCCATATTTTGATAATTGACAAACCTTGTCGATATAACATCTAAGCTTGGATCAAGTCAAAAAATAATCAAAAGAAATTATTCATACTCTGTATTCACAAAAATGTTAGATCTTATTTCTCTTCCGTTGTCACTTAGCAAAATAATTACAAAAGAGAAAGCTCCCCTGTAATCAATGCATAAGTAACAAACAGTGAAAAAACACAAGAAAAATAAATAATCATTACAGGCATGGTATAAACAGTAAATATAGTAAGAAAAACAGATAGACTATAGAACAACACAGGCATGTATTTGTCACAGGCAGTATTTAATAAAGTGTGAGAATAAAACTAAAACAAATAAAGTGTTGAATAATAGACTAAGATGCCAAAACTGAGGCATAATGAAAAACTATGTCTATGAATAGTCACATGAGAAAAAAATGCTGATAATAACTAAAAAGTACTGATAAAATCTTGGAATATCGGAGCATTTCCAAGTAAACATAAGGCAAAAGTAACAGTCTCAATATCTAACATCTCAAAAATCATCATCATCCTCATCATCAACGTCATCAGCTGCAACTCCAGCATGTCCAGAAGGACCAGCTCTAGAAGTACCAGCGCTAGAAGTGTGAGGAGTGGCACCAGCGTAAAACTCACCGACATAGTCTCGAGGAGGGGCACGAGTAGTATGATACCAATCATAGGCGTTCCCTGGCTGGAACAGAGAGTGGACCGCCTCGTCGTCAATGCGGTAGCCAGAAACAGAAGGGTCTCGAGGTAGAGAGCTAGCAGAATGACCCGTCTGCGCAAACCTCAGATCGGCGAATGAGTTGGCAATCGCCTGGAATCGAGTGACATCACGGAACTCGTGTTCCCTAGAGGTCTCAACATAAAAAGACTGCAGATCTGATAGGTACTGATGAATACCCTCAAATGTTATAGGGTAAGAGTGAGGAGGAACAGGTGCTGTGGGAGTAGGTGCAGGAGGAGTAGGTACAGTAGGTGGAGGAACAATGGCAATGCTGCGACGAGAGAGTTTGAGGAACTTGGGCTCGGGGTCGACAGCACAAGTAGAAAGGTCAATATCAAATCTCTGAAAGATGCGAGGAATAAGCATCGCATAAGATAGGTTGCGGTCTCTCCCGCGACATCTACCCATCATCTGGATGATAGTCTTAGGGGCAGAAAATGGAACCCCTTAAGAATATAATAAAGAGCAGAGAGCTCAAGTGCAGTGACATCATCTTTAGAAGTAGATTTCGGAAATAAGGTGGAATAGATGATGCGATATAATTCGTAGTTAAACAAGTTCAAGTTATTAGCCTTAAACTTTCCAGGACGAGCGCGTGCGGGCGCACAAAGCTCATTCTTGAAACTAACGAGTGTCGTGCCATCGGAGAAATCAAAATCAGTGATGTTATCGAGCGGGGCACCTTCGTTTAGAATACCAAGGATTTTTACTAACGTTTCATCAGTGAATTCGATATCAATTCCTCCGATACGTGTTCTCGCGGTAAAAGTGTCTAACACGAAATTACAATAGAATAATCTAATGGCATTAGTGGAAATAGGGAATTGTAAGGTGACAAAATGTTGTAACCCTAATTCCTCAAAGTAAGGCGGTGATCCGAAAAGACAGTCCATTTAATCGGTGATCCGGTGCAAATAGTACGCATGACGAAATCGGCGTACCACAATAAGGCTTGATCGGCAGTTTTAAAGTAAAACTCATCTGACACACCATCGTCCGATTGGACCAAAGAAAAGAGGCAATCCGTATGCGGATCTGAAGACAATGCCTCTTCACTGGCATTGGTCTTCTTCCTCTTGAAGGGATTGAACTTAGGCATTCTTTTCCAAAATTTTCTAGAAACCCTAAGTACTGAAAAGTGGAGGAGAGAAGGGATTATACCTTCCAAGAATTGGATATGTTGTAGAGGATGACGTTCTCCGCACGAATCCAAAGTTTGGACGAGAAACTCCACACAGATTGGAAGAACAAGGATGGAGAAAATCTAGGGTTTGGAGACGCGGAGGCTGCTGTTATGAGGATGTGGGAAAGAATGAAGAAGAAGGGAGCCTCGGGTTCGTGCTGGTACATATATATATATACCCAGCCGAAGTCTGGCCGAATTCGGACCAAACTCGAGCCGAATTCGCCAAGGGTTGCCTGGCTATATATATATATATATATATAATCCAAATGAGGCTACATTCTTTTTCATTAATTTATTTCAAATATTTAATTCAAAGTTTAGTAATTTTAAATCTCAAAATAATATAATTAATATTATTTTATGAATTAATATTCTTTACTCTGTATCTGTCTCAGATTAGCTGTAGGAGTACTGTCCTAGCTAACGGAGGTTCATCGGGGAACTCTTAAATACCGCTTCGCGTCGACTGTAGTCGTAGTGACAGACAGACTCTTTTTAGGCTTGTCTCGAAAACATTTTATGAGTATCGAATAATGTACTTAATAAAATAAGATTAATTAATATTATTGACATCTAAAATGCCTAATTCTTGACGTAAATAATTGAAACGATCTTCCGCTAAAGGTTTTGTGAGTATGTCAGCTAATTGATTCTGTGTATCTATGTATACAAGGTCTATATCTCCATTTTGTTGATGATCTCTAAGAAAGTGATGTCGAATCTCGATATGTTTAGTACGAGAATGACATACTGGATTCTTAGTCAAATTAATAGAACTAGTGTTGTCACAAAAAATGGGTATGTGTGTAAAATACAATCCATAGTCTTCTAAGGTTTGTTTTATCCACAAAATTTGTGCACAACAACGTCCTGCGGCGATATACTCAGCCTCGATTGTTGATAATGTAACAGAATTTTGCTTTTTACTAAACCAAGAGACTAGAGCTTTTTCTAGGAAATGACATGTGTCGCTAGTGCTTTTTCTATCTACTTTGCATCCGACAAAATCAGCATCGAAATAACAAGTTAGGTCAAACGACGTGGTTTTGGGATACCATAAGCCGACAGAAGAAGTGCCTTTAAGGTATCGGAAGATACGCTTAACTGCTCACAAATGTGATTCCTTAGGATTAGCTTGAAAGCGTGCACATAAGCAGATACTAAATATTATGTCTGGTCGACTAGCAGTTAAATACAGTAAGCTACCGATCATACCTCGATACTTACGTATGTCGACGGGTTTGCCTTGTTCATCAATATCAAGCTTGGTTGAAGTCGCCATTGGAGTGCTAAGTGGTTTTGCTGCTTCCATGTCGAACTTCTTTAATAGATCCTTTGTGTACTTTACTTGATTTATGAACGTCCCATTGTTGGTTTGTTTGATTTGCAGTCCGAAAAAGAATTTCAGCTCTCCCATCATGCTCATCTCAAACTCATTCTGCATACACTTTGAAAATTCTTGACAAAGAGATTCATCAGTAGATCCAAAGATAATATCATCTACATAGACTTGAATCAAAAGAATATTATTATTCAAAGATTTTATAAACAAAGTAGTATCAACCTTTCCCTTTGAAAAACCGTTATCAAGTAGAAAAGTGCTTAGACGATCGTACCAAGCACGAGGGGCTTGTTTCAAACCGTATAAAGCTTTTTTCAACTTGAAAACATATTCAGGAAATTTGAAATCAGTAAAACCGGGTGGTTGAGCTACATAAACCTCTTCTTTTATAAAACCATTTAAAAATGTGCTTTTGACATCCATTTGAAATAACTTAAAATTATGAAAATATGCAAATGTACATAACATGCGAATGGATTCTAATCTCGCAACTGGGGCATAAGTCTCATCGTAGTCGATACCTTCTTCCTGATTGTATCCTTGAGCTACGAGTCGAGCCTTATTACGAGTCACTAAACCATTCTCGTTCAGTTTATTTCGGAATACCCATCGGGTGCCAATGACGGATGATCAATAGGCTTGGGAACAAGTTTCCAAACTTGATTCCGTTCGAATTGATTTAATTCCTCTTACATAGCATCTAACCAAAAATTATCACTACATGCTTCATCAATATTTTTGGGTTCAAATTGCGAGACAAAAGCAACACAAGAAGCTATATCTTTATTAGAGGAACGAGTACTTACACCCTTGGTAATTCACCAATTACCAAGTCCTTTGGATGACTAGCCAAGAATCTCATCTCTTTTGGTGTAGTCTCAAGATTGCTAGTTCCGGCTTCTTTGCTTGGAGGTTCATCTGATGCCTGATGTGATGGTTCTGCATCTTTGTGTGAAGGTTTTGCAGTAGCTGTACTTGGTGCAATTATGTCTTCATTGTCATCATCGTCTAAGTGTTGATTTAGCTCATCAAACTTGACGTTGATAGATTCTTCAATGATCATGGTTCTTTTGTTGAAGACTCTATATCCTTTGCTCTTTGCTGCATAACCTAAAAATATACCTTCATCGGCCTTTTTATCAAATTTACTCAAATTATCTTTAGTATTAAAAATAAAGCATTTACAACCAAAGATTTTAAAATAAGAAACATTTGATGTTCTATCAAACTACAATTCATAGGAAGTCTTCTTCGATATAGGTCGAACCAGAACCCTATTGAGAATATAGCATGCTGTATTTACAGCTTCAGCCCATAAGTATCTAGGTAGACTAAACTGGTTTAACATAACTCTAGCCATTTCAGATAGAGTTCTGTTCTTACGTTCCACAACTCTATTTTGTTGCGGAGTCCTAGGGCAAGAGAATTCATACAAATAATCGTGTGTGTCACAAAATTGCTTGAATTCTGCATTCTCAAATTCGCCGCCATGATCACTACGAATGCGAGTAATCATGAACCCTTTTTCATTCTGTACTTTCTTGTAAAAAGTGACGAATTCTGATAATGCATCATTCTTGCGTGCAATAAAATCAACCCATGTATATCTAGAGAAGTTGTCTATAATAACAAATGCATATAACTTACCACCTAAACTAGCAATTCTGCTGGGTCCAAATAAGTCCATATGCAACAATTGTAAAGGTCTAGTGGTACTTACATCGTTCTTGGATTTGAATGCGGATTTGGTAGCTTTGTCCTTTTTTACATTCACTACATACCGTATCCTTCTTGAAAGAGATATCCGGTAAGCCGCGTACCAACTTCTACGTAGATAATCTTGAAATTGTATCCATGTTTGCATGACCGAGTCTTATATGCCATAGTTGACTCTCAATGCTTTTGGCCATCAAACATCTACCTGCTGTGTTAACATCTTCCAACAAATAGAATACATATATATTGTCTTCCCTAATACCTTCAAATATAGTACTACCAGTTGAACTATCAATTATAGTACATTTATCTTTTACAAAGTTAATACCATAACCATGATCAGCTAAATGGCTTATGCTGAGCAGATTATATTTTAACTCGGTAACACGACAAACATCTTTAATCACTGGATAGGGAGCCTTACCAATGTCACCGATACCGATTATGTACCCTCTCAAATTATTACCGAAGGAGACGTATCCTTCTTTATTCTTCTTCGACAGTGTTGCAAATAATGAAGCGTCACCGGTCATGTACCGTGAGCAACCGCTGTCGAGGATCCATTTGCTCCTAGCATGTGAATGGCGTCCCACCTACAAAACAATTTACAGATAAAACTTTTGGTACCCATTTCTTATAGGGTCCTGACTGGTTAGTTTTTGGTATCCATGCATAAATATTTAAATCTACTAACTTTCTGATTCTATATGTAGAAGATATATGACCAATGAGGCCACAATAATAACATTTAGCATGTTGAGTGTTGAAAGTAGTGTGAGGTGCATGATTGGTAGGTTTTGGTTTTCTAGTATAGAAGAATGCATGCCTATTAGTCTTCTTGGGCATAGTCTTGGTATGGTTTGGTCTGACAGTGTTGGGCGTGTTCCGATGATTCGATAATTGACACGTGTTAGAATAAGAGGCAGCAACTTCAGGCCGTTTTCCTAAACTAATTTCCAACTTTTTGGAAGTGTTATATAATATAGTATAGTCAGATGTGAGTGATTCTAATTTGACCTGTGCACACTGAAGACTCTTTCTCTCCTTAGATAGGTCTTCCTTTAACTGGATAATAGTTTGGTCTTTTTCTTCGGATAGCTTAACAGTCTCGTGTAACAACAATTTAATAGAAGAAAGCTCACCAGACTCATTTGAAGAGTCAATATCTCTAACATGATCTAGTAGGTCGGTAAGTCTTTCTATTTTACCTTTGTACTCTTTGAGTACCTTCTTAGAGGTTTCATATTTGCTACGCAGTTTCCTGTAATCATCTAACAGTTCACTGAAAACCTCTTCTAGTTGCTCAAAGGTGAAATCATCATAAGGGTCAAATAGAGGATTAGTGATTACCTGATCGCAAGCCATCAAGCACACATTTGTAGCGTCATCTGATTGTTCATCTTCTGAGTCGCTGGCTTCACTTTCATGCCATATGCTTGTGTTGGCGTACTTTCTTGATGTCGATTTCTTCAGGTAGCCTTTGTCATATTTGCTGTTTTTTTTTGATGATGATGCTGTTGGACAGTCTTTCTTCTTGCATCCGTAGCAAATAGGATCATCCTAGTTGTTATTGTTGTTGCTGTCTTTTGTTCTCCTGTTAAATCTCATGAACTTCTTGAATTTTCTTACCAGAAAGCTTGATCTTTAGAGTCGGAGTCGCTGTCGTCGGAATCATCTTCGATGGTTCTTCTATGTTGAGCCTTGAGAGCGATCGTCTTCTCTGACTTCTCTTTTGGTGTAGCATCTTCAAAGTCTTGAAGTTCTAACTCGTGAGTGAGTAGCTTACCCATAAGCGTTTCTAGAGACATTGTTGCGAGGTCGTTCCCTTCAATGATTGCAGTAGCCTTTGGAATCCAGTTCTTTGTAAGGGCTCGTAGAAGTTTGCGAATCTTCTCATAGTTACTGTAATCTTTGCCTAGTGAAGACAGAGGATTTACAATATCCAAGAATCTTGTAAACATCTGAGTAACTGATTCACTTGGCTTCATTTTGAACGCCTCGTACTCCTGAGTAAGTCTGCTGATCTTTAACTCCTTGACTTGTGTTGTTCCTTCGTGGATTACTTCGAGAAGTTTTCACACTTCGTTTGATGTTGTACAAGTAGACACCCTGTCGAATTCAGTTCTGTCTAAGGCACAAAATAAAGCGTTAATAGCACGTGCGTCAAGACTGGCCTTTTTCTTTTCTTCCTCTGTATATTTGTCATGGGGTTTTTCAGTCAAAACACCATCCATATTAATACGAGGTGGCTTTTTATAGCCATCAATAACTACAGATCATAAGTCAAAATCAAGAGATTTCAGAAAGAAACAGTGGTGGTCTGTTTGTGGCTTAGCCTTCACTTGTGAATTTTACAGTTGCCATGTGTAATGCTGTGATCTATATAAAAATTGAATATAACTGCAATTTTATCTTGCTTTACCTGTATTACCCGTTCTGATACCAATTGTAGGAACGAAATCGTAAAGCACAATACTCTAGAGGAAGGGGGGTGAATAGAGTAGGCAGCAGAATATTGCTAATTAAAAACTTGTTAGCAGTTAGATCACAGATATAATAATAATCACAAAAGTAAATGACAGAAATTAAAAGTGATCAGAAGGCAAACGCAAACATCGAGATTTATACTGGTTTCCCTCTTGTGAGGACTAGTCCAGTCGGAAGAACTCTAGCTTCCAGTTGAATCCACTATTGGAAAATCCTGCAAGTTTTCACACGAAGTCCTTGCAACTTCTACAGACGCGAGCTTTGATACGAAGAACACGACCAACTTAAATTGTGAAGAGTTGAATCTTCTATCAAGCCTCTGATTACAATCGCTCTGAAACTTCTAGACCGTACCGCACTGGCAAATCGACTAGAGGATTGTAACTGGCTTGGGATTTGAAAATAAAAGCTTTTAAGAACTCTTTGGAAGAATGTAAGCTCAGGAAGAGAAGAGATTGAAAGTGAATTGGTGATTTGAAATGATCGAAATACTTCTCTATTTATAGTTTTTTCAAAGACAGAACTCTGACAGAATTCGGGCAGAATTCGGATAGAACTCTTTGTAACAAACCGCAACTGAAGGATGACCAAGTCCAAAATCCAACGTTCACTAACGTTCCAAATAGCCGAACTCTGGCCGAACTCGGGCCGAGTTCTGCTGGGGTTCTGCCAGTTCATTTTTGTAGAAAATCAATTTTTGGCTTTTTGAAAAATCCTTCAGAAACTTTTTGTAAAAAGAATGTTTTTCAAAAAACGTAGGTCATTTGTAAAAGAATATGATGGTTTTGAAAAATATTTTCGGATAGCCTATTTGCCAGTACGACTCGGTGTTCAATATATTCCTAGACTCAATAAAATAAAAAATTATATTGCTTAACAGAAAGGACATTTGGAGTGGCAAACGGCTTCAGAACATCTTCGGTCTTGAACATAGTAAATATCTATTATTGAGCAGTGTCCAAAACGTCGTAGGTAAACATCTGAGTTGACTTGCATTTATATCGAGACAGAGTTTGATCAAGTATTAAAATCAGGTTTGACCATGACCAATGGGCCAACACCATCGCCATCGCCAAGGGGAGCCAGAGGGGTTCAATCAGGGTTAGGTTTGACGAAGGTTTGGGGAAAGAGAATTTTGAGAGGGCTGCTGCAAATGATCTCCTCTTCTCAGGAGATGAAATAAATAAGGGCTTGACTCTTTTGCAAAAGAGACCCCCACCACTGGTGTCACTCCCCGATCCCACAGAGTCCTTTCGTCATCGCTTCGGACTCTTTGAGATCGATCGTCCTCGCTAAGGCGTGATGCCGTACAAGCCTAAGTTGCGCTTGCATAAGGCCAAGACCTGGAACAAGACAAGATAGACAAGTTTGACAATATGCAGCGGAACATATTTAAGATAATTGAAGCAGCAGCGGACATATTTCAGAATACACAATGATAACAAAAAATAATTCTCTTTTTTGATTTCATTTGAACATATTACAAGCTCTCGATTCTCTCTGATACAATGTTACATTCTCTCAGAACTTTACAGATTACAATGATCCCGTTCCCATACATTACATCCCTTTATATATAAAACCAACTCTTGCAATATATGTCATCTCTTCTGATTTCTAGCTCCTGAAGATGAGGCTCGGGCTATCTCTTCGGACTATCATTCTCGATGCATATTGCACCTGCTTCCAGACTGATGGTGGGTCAGTATATTAGCATACTGGTGATTGTGAACAAAGAGCTACATTTGTCTGAAACGATCACTGTTCATTTAGTGAGAAAATATTTTTTGTGATGTGATCTTGCTACTTTTGCCTATGTTCATTCTATGCATACAGAGTCAGTTTACATTCTTTTGAAAATACATCTTTGAAAAGCCACAGTTCATTTCATTTCGTTTCATTTCATCTCAAGCATATAAAGGACTATTCAATTCATTCAATATGATTACTCATTTCTGTGGAGTGCGCAGCGTGTTTCATGAGCATGTTCATTTCTCTATTCAAACAACTATTAGGGACAATTACAAGCACGATATCATATCTTTTATTTAGTGGAACATAGTATTTCTTTGCACGAATTAATCTCTGCAAACAATTCATGTAGCAAACTCAAGCAATACGTATTATCACTTATTCAGTGATTCTTACCATAGCCGACCGTCCATCCCTGCATAAGACAAGGATTAGCATAAACATGATAAAATCAACATTGTCATCCCCATTCGTCTCTGCATCGTTAGCTCTTAGCAAAACATTCTTGACACATACAAACTCGATTGGCAGCTGTGACTCTCCGATTCAGCTCTGCACCAACCAACACCTATCTATATGATGGTCCATGGGAAAACCCATGATTAGCCACTGTGACTCTCTTGGGTTCAGCTCGTCGCTAAGGACTCAGATCGACTCCCATTTTCACATGGAGGCCCTAATCTCTCCTAGGCCGAATGGTCCAGGCCCCCCCAGATCCACCCGAGAGACAAATTTTCCTTGTTAACAAGTTGTCTGAGACCACATGCATGCTCTAGCAGTTCTATCCGATGAGACAGATTTTGTGATCAGATGTACGACATGTTCTTTTTATGCCTTAACAGATATATGACACTTCAATTCGTGCCTTTGCAGATATACGACACGTTCCATTCGTACCTTTCTTTTATTCATGTCAACATGTACCAGTCCGTCTATACATGTCTAAAATTCTCAAGCATACTTAGTAACAAGCAATGATCAAGCATTCAATTCGATTTATTTGTCTTTTCTTATTCTATCAAGCATGACAAGCATCATATCAGTTCTTAATAGCAGGCAACGAGTCTTCTTATTAGCATGCAGATTATTCTTTCATTAGCATACATGTTCTCTCTTTTCTTAGCATAGCAACATGTGAAATCTCTTACAAGCATACATACTAGTTACCGTCTTGTTATTAGCATGACAAGGTTCTATTGATCAAGGCAACATTTATTTCTTAGTAAGGCAACATGTGAATTCTCTTAAAGCATACTCGATGATTTACCATCTTGTTATTAACAAAAGATTCAATCAAAAACTCAGATTTTTATTAGGCGTAAGCGAATCAGCAAATGAGACTTCGTCCACTCACCCAGATTAATCGTCTTCTGTTGCAAAGCCAGCAATCTGATCTTTCTGTTTATCTAGTGCCTTCACGAAATGGGACACTACATAATTATCCACCGAAAAAAAGTTTCGTCCTCGAAACTTAAGGAGAAACTTATGATATCCTTAGCAGCAATAGTCCTCATCCTTCGCCATCATCAATCCATGAAATCATAATTCAGATCATATCAAAACTCTTGTTCAATAAAGCATTTCAATCTCAATCCATTAAATCGATAAAACATATGCCGGCATCATAAAAATATTTACGAACTTATTGTATGGAACGTTTATCTCATTGATGATATCAAGCAGGCAAGGAAATTTTCGATGAGGAGAACTTCTTTGAATTCAATCGAATCAATTGGCTAGAGGATCGTGTTGCTCTGATACCATTCTGTCACGCTCCGATCCCACACAGTCCTTTCGTCCTCGCTTCGGACTCTTTGAGACCGATCATCCTCGTTAAGACATAATGCCGTGCAAGCCTAAGTTGCGCTTGCACAAGGCCAAGACCAGGAATAAGACAAGATAGACAAGTTTGACAATACACAGCGGAACATATTTCAGATAATTGAAGCAGCAGCGAATATATTTCAGAATACACAATGATAACAAAAAATAATTCTCTTTATTGATTTTATTTGAACATATTACAAGCTCTCGATTCTCTCTGATATAATGTTATATTCTCTCAGAATTTTACAGATTACAATGATCCCGTTCCAATACATTACATCCCTTTATATACAAAACCAACTCTTGCAATAGATGTCATCTCTTGGCATCTCTTCTGATTTCTGGCTCCTGTGGATGAGGCTCAAGCTATCGCTTCGGACTATCATTCTCGATGCATATTGCACCTGCATGCAGACTGATGGTGGGTCAGTATATTAGCATACTGGTGATTGTGAATAAAGAGCTATATTTGTCTGAAACGATCACTGTTCATTTAGTGAGAAAATGTTTCTTATGATGTGATCTTGCTATTTTTACCTATATTCATTCCATGCATACAGAGTCAGTTTACATTCTTTTGAAAACACATCTTTGAAAAGCCACAGTTCATTTCATTTCGTTTCATTTCATCTCAAGCATACAAAGGACTATTCAATTCATTCACTATGATTACTCATTCTGTGGTGTACACAGAGTGTTTCTTGAGAATGTTCATTTCTCTATTCAAGCAACTATTAGGGACAATTACAAGCACGATATCATATCTTTTATTTAGTGGAACATAGCATTTCTTTGCACGAATTAATCTCTGCAAATAATTCATATAGAAAACTCAAGCAATACGTATTATCACTTATTCAGTAATTCTTACCATAGCCGACCGTCCATCCCTGCACAAGACAAGGATTAGCATAAACATGATAAAACCAACATTGTCATCCTTGTTCATCTCTGCATCGTTAGCTTTTAGCAAAACATTCTTGACACATGCAAACTCGATTGGCAGCTGTGACTCTCCGGTTCAGCTCTGCACCAACCAACACCTATCTATAAGATGGTCCATGGGAAAACCCAAGATTAGCCGCTGTTTCTCTTTTGGGTTCAGCTCATCGCTAAGGACTCAGATCGACTCCTATTTTCACATGGAGGCCCTAATCTCTCCTAGGCCGAATGGTCCAGGCACCCCCAGATCCACCCGAGAGATAAATTTTCCTTGTTAACAAGTTGTCCGAGACCACATGCATGCTCTAGCAGTTCTATTAGATGAGACAGATTTGTGATCAGATGTACGACATGTTCTTTTCATGCCTTAACAGGTATACGATACTTCAATTCGTGCCTTTGCAGATATACGACACGTTCCATTCGTGCCTTTCTTTTATTCATGTCAACATGTACCAGTCTGTCTATACATGTCTAAAATTCTCAAGCATACTTAGTAACAAGAAATAATCAAGCATTCAATTCGATTCATTTGTCTTTTCTTATTCTATCAAGCATAACAAGCATCATATCAGTTCTTAATAGTAGGCAACGAGTCTTCTTATTAGCATGCAGATTATTCTTTCATTAGCATACAGGTTCTCTTTTTTCTTAGCATGGCAACATGTGAAATCTCTTACAAGCATACATAATAGTTACCGTCTTGTTATTAGCATGACAAGGTTCTATTGATCAAGGCAACATTCATTTCTTAACTAGGCAACATGTGAATTCTCTTAAAGCATACTCGATGATTTACCATCTTGTTATTAACAAAAGCATTCAATCAAAAACTCAGATTCTTATTAGGCGTAAGCGAATCAGCAAATGAGACTTCGTCCATTCACCCAGATCAATCGTCTTATGTTGCAAAGCCAGCAATCCGATCTTTCTGTTTTGCTAGTGCCTTCACGGAGTAGGGCAGTACAACTGGCTCTTTAACATTTTGATCCCTCCCATTTTTATTAATTAAACTTATTTCAAAAAAATCAGTTAGAAAGAATGTTAAGAGGATATAAGTGGTTAGGAATAGTAGGGACCACAATTTGTTTGTTACAACTAACTTTTAAATTCTCGAAAGATGGGAAAGTGGAGTTACAGAGAGTCACCTGCACTTAGTCGAATTCTCGTACGACAACAGTTATCAAGCTAGTATCCAGATGGCGCCATTCGAAGCACTATACGGTAAGTAGTGCAGATCGCTACTGCCATGGGATGATATCGGGGAGAAGAAGATGTTAGGCCCAGAGATGATTGTTCAGATGGTTGAAGTAGTTTAGGGGATTAGAGAGCGACTTCGAGTTGCACAAGATCGGCATCGTCATTGGACAGACCAACATCGTGGGCCATTAGAATTTTCTGTTGGAGACCACGTGTTCTTGTGGATCTCGCCTACTCGTGGGATCATTAGATTTGGTGTTCGCGGGAAGTTGAGTTCGCAATACGTGGGCCCATTTGTTATCCTTGATAGGGTAGGGGATGTTGCTTATCGTTTGTCCCTTCCACCTTCGTTACGAAAGGTGCATGATGTGTTTTATGTATCTCAGTTACGTAGGTATGTATCGGATCCAAGCCACATTCTCGATCATTCTGAGTTGGTTGTTGGTACCAATCTGTCTTACAAGGAACAACCTGTGTCCATTTTGGACCGAAGGGAGAAGATACTCAAGAACCGAACAATTAGTCTTGTCCGTCTTGCTTGGGGTCATCACTCCTTAGGAGAGTCAACGTGGGAACGTGAGGATGATATCCGATCATGGTATCCGCACCTATTTGACACACAAGATATATTTCTTTTCGTGTACCTTGATTGTCTTGATTCCTCATGCTTATCACCCTATGGGTAGAAATTACTTGATGCCATAGATTGATAAATATAGATATATTACTTGCTATTAATATTGTAAGATGATTTCTTGCTTGCTAGAATTGCTTATAGTTGGATTAGTCTAGCCCTGATGTTTCTAGCCTGCTTGGATTTAAAATTTCGAAGACAAAATTTTCTAAGGAGGGTAGAGATGTCAATCGCCGTTCATGGGATACATATTTTTAATAGGTGTGCTACTTGACTGTATTTATTTAGTATTTATCATGTATTTATTCTGTATTTAATTCCTTTAATTACATCCTAAATATTTTTTGTATTTTATTTTCTGCTTTTACTTTGCTCTTGGTTTATTTCGGTTCATGTTGAACCAACTTGGTTTGGCTTGGCTCATCATGATAAGGGGTGGATGGCCTAGATTGTATGGGGAAGGAATTGGTGGTAGAGATCAAACTTCACTTGATATTTATACACCTTTTCTTTTCTCTCTCCTCACAAACTCTCATTTCATTTCCTCCACCAAAACCCTAACCCAATTTGGAGAGGCAAGTACATCTTGCACACCATAAGGGATTTCATGCATCCCCATTTATTTTTAGTCCATGTTGTTCCTGTCCTCTTTCTCTATAAGTTTAGGTCTTGAAGTTTTTGATTTCCATGGATGGTTGTGTATAGATCTAGGTTGCAAGTTTCGGATTTTATGGATTTTTATGGTTTTGATCTATCAAACTTTGTTGTTTTCGAAAACAAGTTCCATGTTGTAGAGAATTCAATTCTAGTCAATTTTGACCTTTATTTTGCCCAATTTCGAGTCCGATAGCCCAAGTTATGGCCATTGGAAGTTTTTGAACCTCCATGGCCGAAGCTTGCTGGTGCAGAAGCATCCATGCTATGCGCCCAAAGGCACTATGCGCCCAAAGGCATGTTATGCGCCCAAAGGCATGCTATGTGCCCAAAGGCATGCTATGTGCCCAAAGACATGCTATGTGCCCAAAAGCACTATGCGCCCAAAGGCATGTTATACGCCCAAATACACTATGCGTCCAAAGGTACTATGCACCCAAAGGCATGCTATGCGTCCAAAGGCATGCTATGTGCCCAAAGGCACTATGCACCTAAAGGAATTGCTATGCTCCCAAAGGAACTGCTATGCTCCAAAAAGAATTGCTATGCTCCCAAATGAACTGTTATGCTCCCAAAGGAACTGCTATTCTCCCAAAGGGACTGCTATGCGCCCACAGTAAATCAGTGCATTCTCCACATGTGTGCGCATAACAGTCGTTTCAGTCCGTGTGTTTCGCTAAATTTGCACCATCTGTCTTATCCTGCACGATTCACCGAATTTGAGTGTTTCGTCTTATCTCGCGTATTTTGCTGGATTGTGCCACTTGATGCATGTTAGTATTTTAATACATATTGTTGTATGGAGTGTGTCCCGTGACTTGATTGGCTTGTGGGCATCCATATCACTGGTACTTAACCCTGAGAGTTATAGACTCGATCATACTAAATACTAGTTTGACTTTCATACCTTGTCACGAATTGAAATTAATTTTTACCTTGACTAAATGATTGATCATGCGTTCCTAGTTGGAACTAAAAGACTGGCTAGTCGTCTTATTGAATTTAATGAGACACGTTCTTGTATGAACCATGAACTATTGTGATCGATTAGCCGATCCCGAACATTGGCATATGGACATGTGCTGACTTCAACTTTTTTCTACAAAAGTAGCATGTGTACCTTACAGTCAAGGCATGATTATTCGTGGCTAGGTTTGATTGTTACATTACGCTATGTAAGACCTACAACCTAACCGTAAAGGTATCGTTGTAGAGTTATGCATATCGTACTCTGTACAGAAGTACTCATTCAGAATGATCATGATCCACGGCATGGGATTTTAATTAACGTAGGGACTATTAAGTTAAATAAAATAACTATTGCATGGAGAGAATGGATTCCTGAGTTCTTACATGAAAGCCATCTTGGGATAATTAGTGCTCCGACATGCCGGCTGGTTTCCACGGATACTACAAATCTGCCACACGGGTAGGGAATGGTATCTGTTTATATTTTTCTGCATATTAATGACGGGCGTCCCGCTGGGACACGTCTAATTCATGATTGCCGTAATTGATTATTGGATAGACTAGCCTTGCTCGTACATTGTAAGAACTGAGGAATCTTTTATTGAATATTTCTAGGGCAACGTAGAACTTACAGTTAGCAAGTCGTAGTAGTTGTATTGCCGTTTAAATTGATTTTTTTTGTACTGTACCTACTCTGTTAACTACTGAGATGATCAGAATGTCAGAACATGACGGGTCAACTTCTGTCCTTGTTTGGTTGGGAAGTTGGCTTGAAGTGTCGTGATGTTGTGTGAATACCAGTAGCAAGCAGGGACTTATTTATCATATTCTTAACTCTTATCACTGGTTCTAATTCTTCATGTCGTGCTCCCTTATGGTACTTGTTATTTGAGGTCTAACCTCTCTAGTTTTGTATGGCCAGATTTAGAGCCAGCTCCCGAGGACTCACCTTACTTCCACCCCCAAGATGGTCAATACTAGAGGGATAATCGCAGAAGGACACGAGTGGGTTCCTTGCTTCCCTGCTCGTTTTGCTACTTACTTTACTTTTGCTGTTTGGCACCGACATGTTAGTCGGACTGTCTTGCACTTACTTTTACATTGTTGTAACTAAGTCAGACTACATCGGATAATGATTGTGTATACCTTGTTATATCATCTGGCTAAGTTTTGTAAAGCCTGATCTCAAGAACATTTTGACTAAGCGTTTGGGATGCCGTACTGCTTATTCTTACATGTTCTCTACTTACTGCTTTTTATTGAATGATTGGGACAATAGAGGTTGAGTAAACCTAGCAAGACTTGTATGTAGTATGTACCCCATTGTCTTGTAGACAACATTGATCGTATTATACGGTATTCACCTACCCATAATACGTAGATGGCTGAGTCATTTTCCCGCTCTCCGGTATTCTGGATCTGGGGCATGACAAATTTTCTAATACCTTTAACCACGTATATTAATTGGTAAAAACGATTTTCTAATAAAACTATTATTTTAAATAATGCGAGAAGTACTATATTTTATTTATTAGTAAATGATAATCTTTTTTTTCGTAAACTAATATTTCGTCTAGATTTACATATATACTATCTGAAAAGTACTTTGAGATTTAAATAGCATTTTATTTACATAATGTTCGCCATTGATTGTCGTAGAACAGAACAGTTTTATAGGAGGACTGAACTTTAACTCATAATTACAAACTCGCTTGTACAAAAGAGAGCCTAGGAACAAAACCTAAAAAAAGAAATCTAAGTACAATTGTTTAGTTTTGATTCTGGAGGGTGACGGTAGAGGCTCGGGAAAGTGCTATCAACTCTGCCTTACTTCTTGGACGATCGAACGCAACCTCGGTTCCGGTGAAGAAATGCTCTCTCTCTCTGCCTGGGTGTGTCTATATCTCTCTGTATGTCTCTGTGTGTGTACAAGGAAATAGCACCTTGCTATTTATAGGAATTCATGAGTAATGGGGGTGTACAGCCACGTGGCTAATTTTGGGCCACATCTTTGTAACTGTGCCTCGAGAAGTGGGCAGCTGGGGATTGGTTAAGATTGATCATGATCTGTTTGTTGTACTAAATTCGAACTGTCAAGACTTGGTCAATTTCTGCCATGCGTCTCAACTGCTACTCTATGGCGAGTCGCATGAATAATGCATCCTGGCTGAACCGTATGAAGGACTGTCCTATAGTCGAGCCGCATGAAGAGTGTCTCATGACCGGGATGCATGAAAGTTGTCTCATGACCGAGCCGCATGAGAGTGGACTCATGACTGAGCCGCATGAGGGTGGTCTTATGACCGAACCGCATGAAAGTGGTCTCGTGACCGAGCCGTATGAGAGTGGTCCCATGAATGAGCCGTATGAGAGTGGTCTCATGACTGAGCCGCATGAGAGTAGTCTCATGACTGAGCCGCATGAAGGTCGCATAGGCGATCAGCATAAAGAGTTGTCTTTGGAATTTGTGAACTGTGCTGGATATCATGATGATTTTTTTGTCTTTTTAGGAGCATGTCGTGTCTTGTCTTTATGTCAGAGCCATCATCTCTGTCAGAGCTGTCGCCTTTATGTCAGAGTAATTATGGCCAGCTGTATCGGCAGATTTTAAACTGCATAAGGCCACATGAAGCTTTCCCTATCATGCTTCGGTATAGTTAATGCACTTTTCATCTTTATTAGACTGCTCAAGTTCAGTGTGATGAATCCGCATAAGCTGTGCCGTATGGGCCGCATGAACGCCTCATGACTGAGCCGTATGGGGTATGCTTCATGTCCGAGCCGTATGAGAGATGTCTCATGACTGAGCCGCATGAGGATGCTTCATGGCCGAGCCGTATGAGAGATGTCTCATGACTGAGCCGCATGAGGGATGCTTCATGGCCGAGCCGCATGAGAGTTGTCTCATGACCGAGCCGCATGAAAGATGCTTTATGGCCGAGCCGCAAGAGAGTGGCTTTATGACCGAGCCGCATGAGAGTTGTCTCCGCATAAGCACCTTATGAACTGGATCGCATGAAGACCCACCTAACAGAGCTGCATAAGCTCAGAAGACATTAAGTGGTTTTTCTCTGGCTATCTCCTGACTTCTTTCTTTTGCCTTTTTCAGTAAAGTTGTCGATCAATCCTTCAGGGGATCTTTTGGTAGGTTAAGCTCAGTCTGCTGTGGGTGTGAGGTTCGACCATGTGGTTGATTATGTGTCGGCCCAAATCACCAAAGGTCAACCTGAGGAGAGGCTGAGGGATATCAGGAACCAATCCTTCTTCTTTCTTTCGGGTATGATGAACTCGAGAAAATTATGGGGCACACATCTAAAACCCTCGTTCCTCTTTGGAGATGCTCTGACTGTAAAGAACCCCAACGTTCTAGATATCTCTGAAAGTTGGAGTTTTTCTTCCAACGGGATGGCGATCCACATTACTCAGATGGAGCGTCACTTCCCGCTGTCTTGGTTCAATATGCTACCGATGGACAGGAAAATGGAGGAATCCCTAAATCTGAGCCAGCAGGGGATGTTCGTGGGTGATATTCACTATAATAAAACATCGAGGTCGATAGTTGCAAGCAAGCTACAGATCAGTCGCTATGTGATGGGGTTGGCCCCGGACAGCTTCATAAATGTGCAGGGTCCCAACTTCCGGTTCTCTCAAGCTGACACTTTCATGAACCAGCTTGCTCAGAAGGGGTCCTATCCCATTGGTCGGTTGGCACTGCTAAACTGGATGAACCCCACCCCTTCATGGATCAACTTGACCTCGTGGAACTTATGGACATACAAGGATCTCTTGCTCGAGATTGGCCTGTATCATGCTATTCGGGTCACCTGTTATGGTATGCCCATAAACAAGAAGCTATTCATGGCTCTTCTTGAGATATACAACCGCCAAACGGGGACCATCTTTACACCTGGAGGGGAGATGGGGCTCGCTCTCCATGAGATGCGTGAAGTCTCTAAGATGCCCTGGGGAGATGAAGTTTTTGAAACGTATACCCCTACGAACGAAGAATTCGAGGAATTGGAGCAACGGTTCCCAGGCTTTGTGGCTGTTTACCGGGAACTACTATGTCACCATAGTACGTGCCAGCAGATATCAAAGAAGAAGAATGATAGCTCGAAAGGAAACCTTCCTCATACCAAGACCTGGCTCAGCTATCTTTTTGAGCTAGGCGCCTCAGGCCGGGTTTTCCCCCGACGTCCTCGAACCCGGAAGGAGGTACATAACTAGGTGTCGACTGCCAAGAGGGTAAAAACCACGGGTGACAGATTTAGGAGCCAATCTGACTCCTCTAATTACTTTTATCAGGATACCCAAAAGATGTCTGATAAGGCTCTCCTGGCGGGATTTTTGATGGTGTGGCTGCGAAACTGTGTAGTTTCGGAAGGGGCTGGTGCTATTGGGAGAATCAGCCGTAACCTGATCCTTCCTGCGGTGAAGCTAGTCTTTGGGGCCAAACTAGCTCTCCTCTCCGCCATGGTATGCAGCGTATATCGTGGCCTCCATGCCTTTTCGTCCAAATTCATCGCTCGCGATACGACGAAAGACTTTGAACGAATCAAGCTGCCCTACCATTATCTGATGGGGTGGCTGTTGATGCATTACCAGTCTTTGATGAGGCCTGGTCCCGAGGATGACGTGACTGCTGATAATACCTTCATCTATCAGTACCGCCGTATGCCTTGGGAGTACACCACCATGCCCGCCTGTCGGATGGCGCTGGCGCGAGTGGATAGATACTCCTTTTTCGTGTCTATTCCTTATTTTACCGATGAAGAAGTAAGTGTCGTGCATCTTGATGGTGCTGTGTCTCCCAAATTCTTGCCCAAGAAGATGCTCCTCTGGTTGCAGAACATTCGTCCTGCACATCTGGTGTATCGCAACCGTCACTTCCTCTTTTTGGAGCCTTACTTATCCAGCCGATTCTTCCGATAATTTGGGTACAGTCAGATGTTCTTGGACAATTCCAGCCCCTGCCTGGGTTTTGAAGGTAGCGTCCTTGACGGCATCCGGGCTTGGCACTACTATAGCGCAGTTCACACCCGTACCACCTTCTCTGTTCCTGATGCTAACGAGTCGGGACATATTTTATACATGGCGGCCTTGTACCATGTTATGGTGAATAAGCCCCCAAGAGATTTTGACCCAAGTACCAGCTTCATTGTTGGTACCGTCTTAGAGGAGAAGCCAAGGACCAAGAAGGGGAGGATAGTTGATGTATCTGACTCGGAGTCTACCAATGTGGACGAAGAGGATGACCCTGATAACTTACCTCTTCCTCCTGCGGATGATTTGGTGGCAGGTCAGCCCCCTGTTGTGCCTAGTCCTTCACGAAAACGTAGCAGGCGTACATCCTCTGTCGGCGGCATGACTTACTCCTGAAAATGGGCTGCGGTCAAGCCTCGCGGGCCGATCATTAGGAAGAGAAATGAGGACGTCGACGCCATTTCGGAGGTGAATCGAGTTACGATCCTCTTTTTTGTTCTTCTTTTCTGAAATAATCTGATCATTTTCCTTTTCTTTGTAGGCATCGAGAGAAGTGAACTCCTCAGAGCCGGCTACCGCCTCTGAGGTTGACCCTACTCTAGCCGCCTTAATTAGTACTATGACTGCCGAGCTTACTTCCACGAGGGTCATCCCGGCGACGGCTGAGGTTCCTCCTGCTGCTGACATCTCAACCCGGGGCGATGTAGGTTCTATTGAACCAGTCCCCGAGGTTGCTGAACCTCAGCCATTTGATGCTGATCCAGTTGTATCAACCTCCAGGGCGGCTGGGGCAGAGGAAGCAGCTGCAATCGGCTCAAGTGTCGCCGTTGAAGAGGATACGTTGGTTGTGAGTGAGCCTCAGCTTCAGCACCCCTCCCCTTGTAAGCTAAGTCATGTCTTGACTAGTGAGGAGGTTCATTTGCTCTATCTTCATATCCTTCGGGTTAAGTTGATCGATGGTTGCTCCGGACATACAGGGCCTGCTCCTTCGCTGTCGACAGCGGACATCATCGGGGGGGAGGTCGCCAGAGGGGATCTGGTAGAAGAAAGTATGCCTCCTCCTCCTTCAACTCAAACCGAGGGACCTCTTGTCGGATCAAGTTCAGGAGGAGACGTAGTAGAACTGTCGGGGCAGGAAGAAATGGTCTCTGCACCCTCCTTGATTCATGTGGCTCCAACACCGGAGGTTGACCTTTCTGCCCTGCCGAGTCTCCGGATCCTTCGGGCCGCGGAGGAGGAGATGACTGCTATTCAGGTATCCTATCGCTCGAAACTTGTTTTCCTAGTGATAGGGGCATCAAGCTCTGGTGCATTGTCTTCACGACCGTCTTCAACTCTGCCAGCTACTCTTCCTTTGACACCGTCTTCTTTGGAAGTTCTGGATGTATCGTCAAAGGACGTGGTTGATAGTTTTTACCGCCATCTGAAACGAGGGGTCGAAGCTGCCCTGGAGAGGGGGACATCTTTTGCATTGGCTCTTTAATGTGCCCGTGGTCAGATTGAACTCCTTAGAACACTCCCCGACGGGGCAGGGATGGTCGAGCTCCTGGAGCCCAAATTAGTAGAAGCTGATCAGCTGGTGGCTCATTTTCAAGGACTGCGGTAAGTCGATCCGTCTTTAGCAATAGATCAAGAGCGTGCCTTCCTTATAACAGCCATGGAAAAGGTAAGGACGGTACGGGATACGTCCAAGCCTGCTCTAGTGAAGGACCTTCGAGATCTACCTCTGAAGTACGATCAACTAAGCCGCAGAGGAGAGGATTGTATCGCTCGGAAAGAGGCCACCTCTCGTGGGATAGCCGATACGAACGAGCAGATCCTCCAGCTTCAGAGGAAATTGGCTTCTTTAGAATCTGGGCTCCAGGCTTCCCGCAAAGATAAGAAGCTAATTCTCCGGGAGACCGACCAGGTCACCCGAACCTCTGATGCCTTGGAGCATGCACTGAAGAAACTTGAAGACGGTTGGCAGACACATGCGCTTCTGGAGGATGCAGAGAGGTTGACTCGGGAGGCTGAGCGCCGGGCAAAGTTGAGGATTGAGTGGTCGACGATCAAGCTGAAGGATCGGCTTAGAGAATTGTGTATCGTCGAACCATGATCGGCTTTTTTTTTCTTTTATTATTATGTTCCTCCATGTTTTAACAGGGACGTGGTCCCAAAAAATATAGTACTCTTGATTTTAAATGAATGACTATGTGTACATTATCCTTTATCTGTTGTGCTTGTACCGTATCTTTGGTATTATGGTATTTGCCCCACTGGGGGACTTTCTGTGGACATATTACCCTTGGTATACCTTGGTTTTAGGTATGGATAATAAGTTTGATAGAGATACCTAGAACAACTCCGTGGTAAGGTGGACATGAAAGTTTTTGGTATTAGGCGAAAGAATGCCATGGAACAGCTGGGTTCCAGAGTTATGTGATGGTGAGAAAAGAAGCGCATGTACTAGAGGACCTAGTATATCATTTGTGGTCAGCTGTGGCCATTTGTGGTCAACTGTGGCCATTTGTGGTCAACTGTGGCCATTTGTGGTCAACTGTGGACATTTGTGGGCCTATTATCCTTGGCGTACCCTGGTTTTGGGTACGGATAATAAGTCGAGAGAAAACCAATATACTTACTCAGAGGTAATGAGGACGTGGTAAATATGAGGGTTTTACAATGGAGTCTTCCTACTCAGAGGTAATGAGGACGTGGCAGGAATGGACTCAACAAAGAATACATAGAACAACTCAGAGGTAATATGGACATGGAAGTTCTACGTAAGGGGTGATTTGTTTGTGATGGAAGAGAAACAACTCAAAGGTAACATCGACGTGGTTGTTTCGGGAATTTTGTGGGCCTGTTACCCTTTTTTATGTGCTGAAAGCGCGGGTAATAGATTATGTGGATGATGCTTTTTTAGGGAGGAAGTTCAGAGGTATAATCATACATGACTCACTACCCAGAAGATGCGATATGGATTCATTTAGAATGACCAGAGTGTAAGTTTAGCGGTACTTAAGGGTACATAACTCAACAATCCGGTTGATTCAGCGGATGTCGTTTAGACATAATATTTCTTCAGGAACTTGCCGTTGATGGGCATCATGAGCAAGTCTCCGTTTTGCTTTGCGAGACGGTATGCACCATTGGAGAATACAGCCTCGTTGATAAATGGGCCTTCCTACTTTGGCTGTAACTTGCCGGCGGTTTTGTGAGTCATAATCATCGGCCTCTGAACTGCCAAGACGAGATCGCCCATTTAGAATGTTCTCAGCTTGACCTTCTTGTTGAAGGCTCCAGAGATGCGTTCTTGATAAAGCTCAATTCATTGTTGAGTTAGCAGGAGCTTTTCATCTAAGGCCTCCAACTCTTGTAGCCGACGATGGTAATTATCGTCTGTCGTTAATCGATAAGTGAGGACGATACGAAGCGAGGGGATTTGAGTCTCCAATGGGAGAACTGCCTCACTTCCATATACTAGAGAAAATGGTGTGTTCCCAGTGGTTGTCCGGACTGTAGTACGGTACGCCCATAAGCATTCGCCAAGCTTTTCATTCCAGTCGCGTTTGTTTGAGGACACGAACTTCTTGAGAAGCTTGATTATAGTTTCGTTGAATGCTTCAGCCAGACCATTAGTTGCCGAGTTGTATGGTGTTGAAGCAACATTCTGAATTCGGTGTTTGTCGCAAATCTGATAGAAGGCATGGCTCGCGAACTGTGGACCATTGTCGTAGATGATCCTTCGAGGCAGTCCGAAGCAATAAATGACGTGATGCTTGGCGAAGCTGATCACATTTGATGTCTTCACTTCTGCAAGCGGAACAGCTTCCGCCCATTTGAAGAAGTAGTCCATAATTGCTAGTATAAAATGGTGTCCTCTGGACGAAGACGGGATGATTGGACCGATGATATCCATTCTTCATGCCTCAAATGGCTAGGATGCCACCATCGGATGTAGGAAATCGGATGGTTGATGTATAAAATTTGCGTGGACCTGACAAGCTTTACATTTTTTGCATAGTCTATCGCATCTGCTACCATCGTAGGCCAGTAATAGCCCATCCGACGAAGGCAGTCTTATAATTTTGGGCCAGGTTGATGGGCCCCACAAACGCCATCGTGAGCTTCCCGTACAGCTTCTTTGGCTTCTGTATTTGACAAACACCGGAGCAGCAACCCATCAAAGGATCGCCGATACAGCATTTTTGTCTCTGTAACCTAGAAGAATCTGAAAGAACGTCTTCTGATAGAAGTGGCTTCTTTCGGATTTTTCGGCAAGATACCATAGACTACGAAGTCAATAAATGGAAGCCTCCAGTCATGTGTCTCTTCGACCGTCAGGGCAGAGTAACTCACAGTAAATTGTACATTGTTCTTAGAACAAACCAATTCATAGCCTATTACGTCAACCAAATGATGAGTATGATTTAGAACCGCCAAAGAAGCGGCAAGTCCTACTAGGACATCGGCTTCAATATTCTGGAGTCTTGGAACATGTTCTATGAAGAACCCTTTCAAGGACGTGAAAATGGCGATTGCTATCTGATGATAGGGGATCATGTCTTCATGGCGAACTTGATATGAACCCCGGATCTGATTTACGATTAACTATGAATCGCCATATGCCTCCAAGTACTCTACCCCCAGTTCCTTTGTAAGTCAAAGGCTGATAACCAAGGCATTGTACTCAACCACGTTGTTTGAACAAGGTTCCGTGAGGGAGTATGCCCGATTGATCACCAGTCCAGAGGGAGAAATCAGTACCACTCCGACCCCAACGACGATATTACCCTTGGTTCCGGTTCTTGAAGCACCATCGAAGAACATTCGGCATACGGTATCATGGGAAGCCATATTTGAATTGGCGACCTCGTCTGGAATCTCTTCATATATTCTGGTTGACTCTGAACCTAAATGGACCGCTAAAAAGTCTGCCAGAGCTTGACCTTTAACAGCATTCTGCGGGACGAAGATCATGTGGTAGGGGGACAATAATATTGCCCAAGTAGCAAGGCAAGAGGTGAGTGCACCTGGTTTGGTCATAAGGACCCTGAGGGGATTGACTCTTGATATAACGTGGATGGTCTGTCCTGTAACATAGTATCGCATCTTCTGAATAGCGAACACCAAGACAAGACATTCCTTTTCCACGGCGGTGTATCTATGCTCAGGTCCTATCATCATTCGGCTGAGATAATAGATAGCTTGTTCATGCCCTGCACCATTGTTTTGTGCTAGTAGAGCACCAAGGGAATGCTCCATTGCTCGCACATAGATTAAAAATGACTTTCCAGCGACCGGGGCCACCAGGACTGGAGGGTTTGACATATATTCTTTAATATTGTCAAAAGCACGTTGGCACTCCTCATCCCATACGAAGGAGACGCATTTCTTTATTAGGTGTGTGAACGGTTGGCATCGCCTGAAGAGGTTAGAGATAAACCTCATGATATAAGCTAGCCTCCCTTGAAGGCCTCTGAGTTCTAGGAGATTTGTCGGGGGACCCATCTCCATGATTGCCTTCGTCTTCTCAGGGTCTATATGGATTTCCTGGGCGGTAATGATAAAACCCAAGAATTTTCTGCTGGATACGTCTAAGAAGGATTTGGTGGGATTCATCTTCAAGTTGTGTGCTCGCATCAGGTCGAATACTGTCCTCAGATCGTACAGATGATCTTCCTTAGAACGACTTTTGATGGCTATGTCATCGACGTAACATTCCACTGTCTTACGCAGGTGATCTCTGAAGATGACACTCATAGCTCATTGATATGTGGTGCCGGCATTCTTTAAGCCAAAGGACATGACTGTGTAGCAGTACACACCAATTGGCGTTCGAAATGATGTATGCTTTTCGTCGTCAAAAAATATCTTAATTTGGTTGTATCCTGAGAAGCCGTCCATGAACGACATGCGCTCAAAGCCAGATGTGTTGTCAATTATTATGTCCATAATAGGAAGAGGGAACCCATCTTCAGGACATGCTTCGTTTAGATTCTGGAAGTCGATGCAAATTCGGATCTTTTCATTCTTTTCGAGGATCGGTACTATGTTGGCGACTCAGTCGGGATGTTGTTCCTCATGGATGAAGCCGTTGGATATTAGTTTGTTGACCTCAACTTCGATAGAATTCATGATATCTGGGCGGAATCGTCGTTGCTGTTGCTTGATCGGCTTTGCGTCTGGATGAATGTTGAGCTTATGGAGTACAACCTCGGGGTTTAGCCCTGGCATGTCTTCATAGATCCAGGCGAACACGTCAATGTACTCTCTGACGAGTTGCAATAGCGACTCCCGCTCTTCGTCTTTCAGGCTTTTGCTGACGAAGATTGGCTTTGAAGAGGATTCGTCGCCGAGGTCAACTTGCATAACCTCATCTTCGGTAGGGGGATCTCTTCGTTCGAAACACTTCTCCAATTGCGGATCTAGCTGTTGGACCCAAGGCTCTAACTCGCGAAGTTTGGGTACGTCTTCATCTTCTTCATAGGCGTCAGCAAATGCCCAGACCAAGCTTACATGAATACGTCCCCGATGTTGACATCCGAATCAGAAGTGGGTGATCCAGTCGAATGTGAATGCCATTCGCATTCCTCATTCGAGCTCTCCGGAGTTGTTGCAGGTGTAACATAGCCTAGACCACGCCTGTTCTTGTTGTAATAATCTCGTAATTTTCCAGTCGGGACTGGCAATTGTAAGGGTAATCGTCGGCCGGTGCCATAGTTCAAGCCTGGCGTAGTTTCCATATCATACCCCCGTTTTTGCATAAGGTACTTTGAGTGGGTGCTATATAAATAAAGGGGCAGTCTCCCGGTATCGGGTTCGAGATCGACTTCCTCTGGCCTGAAGGACTGTTGACCATTCTTTCAGCCGAAGATGATTGGGTGATCTTCTACTTCGACTATGAAGCAAGCGCCTTCCACGAGAGTAAGTTGGTTCGTGGTATAGACATTCGTTACTTGTGTGTGTAAGTTGGTGCCTATACCGTGTTCCATAGCATAAATTGTACGGAGCTTGTTAAGCTCGAGGTAGTTCAAAGATAGCCCTTTGTTGATAAAATAAGGTATCTTTTCTGGTGGGATTACATCATTAGCAGAAGGAACATCAGTGTGTGCAGCCACATACTTGGCTAGCTCTAACTCCTCTTCAGCTATCCCCTACATTAATGAAGATTGGAAGGATGACTTGGGCAGCTTGATTGTTAAGGGTCCTACTGGTGGTGTTGGACGTAGGGTCGTTGGCGTACTAGCGGTCCCTGGCTTAGTGCTTGGTGCTGGACATGGAGTCGTTGGCTCACTAGCAGTCCCTGGCTTAGCGCTCGGTTGTCGACTTGTCCTGGGAAGACGAATGGTCATCGGCATAACAGAAGGATTGATCTCTTCTGATTGTTGGTGGCCAGCTCTTGGCAGTCTGATTGTCAGTGGCTCTACAGTGGGTCTCGACCCTTGGCCAGACCATGGCAGTCGGATAACCATCTGCTCCTTTTGTGCCATGAGCATCGGGAGACTAGTTGCTTCTTTACGCAGAGTGGCTACAAGAGGTGCAGTTCTGCCTGATTTGTAAGGTTGGAGATAGATCTTCAGAGGTTCTTCTGATCCCATTGTAGCCTCCGTCTGCTCTTGAGCATCCTCTTTGATCAAGTGCCTTTTTGATTTCTCGTATAGACAGGAATCCGAATAGTAGGATTCAACCCCATTAAAGGGATCGATGTCAGCGAATTCCGTCTTTACGAACCCGTACTTGTCGATATATTTGAAGCACTGGTGCAATATGGAAGGCACGATCATATAATCGTGTATCCACGGACGCCCCAGGAGAATGTTGTAGGACGTATCTGCGTCTATGACATAGCAAGTCACTTCCGACTACAGGTCGCCAATTTGGTATTTCAGGCGAATCTTTCCAATAGGATAGCTTCTTCTGGAATTGAAACCGCTGATGGCGGTGCTGGTAGGTGTCAGCCGGTGCATAGGGATGCGCAGGAGGTGAAGCAAGCTCTTCGGAATGATGCTTATTGAAGAACCAGGATCAATGTGCATCTAATCCACCTTGATGTCGCCGACGTATCCAGTGTAATACAGAGGGCGATCATGCAGGTTGGTCTTGATGAGCATATCCTGCAAAGTGAACACAATATTGGATATTGCACCTGTACAAGCACTGTCTTGGAGATCCGCTGGCAAGCTCTGCCCTGTAAGCTTGACCTGAGCCAAATAAGCGTCGGCATTCTGGAGTGCTTCGCTCAGTGCGACGCGAACATCCTTGGAGAGTCTCAAGAGCTCATAAAATGACAATTTTGCTGGTGTGTTGGCCAATTGTGCCAAGATGTCAAAATTGTAGGGCCTCTCTAGCCCCTGAGGTGCGTCTTTTCGGAGCGGCTTGTCAAAGCGGGTCTTCTTTGGCTTAGACTTGTCGGTCGACGGAGGCTGAGAGGGTCCTGGGGCATCAGCAGTGGCCGACTGACGTTCTTCAGCCGAGTTACCCGGCATGGGTTGAGATTGTACACCGGATCGGGTAACGACAGCTGTCGCTTCTTCGATACCGGCTGAGATTGTGTGGCAGGACTTAGTCTTCCTGTCCTTCTTCTTGTCGGGATGATGCTGACTGAGTTACTTCAGGCACCAAGTCCGGGTTGACCCACATGACCTCCCCTCTTGACGTAGTGAGGGGCACCAGCCCAGTTGTCTGTTCTCGGGGAGGTGGAAGATTGGTGACCACCATTGTTGCCTGGGAGATAGGTACTACGCCATCTTGAGTCTTCGTTGGAGGGAAGCTGCCGAATTGGACTGACACCATATTGGCAGCCATGGTTACCTCCTCGAAATTAATGGCCAGAGCCTTGGAATTGATGAGGTTCTGGATGTACTGCTTCAATTGGAAGCAGTCTTGAGTAGCGTGGTGGACGTAGCGGTGGAAGTGACAGTACTTCGGGCTCTCCATCTCTGCAGGCCGACGTTCACATCTTGGCGGAGGGAGTTGAATTCTATCTCCTTGCAAAAGCATGTCAAAGTTGGGCTTGATATGGCTATCCTCGAAGGAGTAAGTCACATGAGGCCACTGCTTCTCTGCCTGCTTTGGCTCAGGCTTCTGGGCTGTATCGGCCACCATAGCCTGTTTGCCTTTGGTGTCTCGGTTGTTAGAGGAATTACCGCCGTTGTTGTTGTTGGTATTAGGGAGTTTGCCCTTATCCTCTCCATCCGAGATATGCAGCCCAAGTCGGCGAGCCTTCTTCAGCTTTCCTTCTACGCTAGTGGCACTGATGATGAAGGTCTTCCAGTCTTTAAATTAACTTTCGCCCATCCAGAGACTGATTGTGGGAAGCAGCCTCTTTTGGCAAATCTCAATTAAAGAAGAGTCTGGGTTACCGGAGGGCAATTTCATCGCGGTTTGGCGAAACCGCTCAATGTAATTCCTTGTCAGCTCTTTTTCTCCTTGGACAACGTCCATGAGGGTTGACATTATCACATCTTGTCTCACCTCGTAGAACCTTTCCAAGAATATATGTTTGAAGCCGGCGAAGAAATGGATACAGTTATCCGGCAAGTTGCGGTACCAATCGAATACGACCCCCTCTAATGCCCCAATGAACAATCTCGTGAGGATGGCGTCATCATGCGGCAGATGGTCTGTTGTGACTTTGAAGTAGGTCATGTACCGGCTTGCAGAGGTCTTCCCGTCATATGGATTGATATTGAATGGCTTGTATCGTGGAGGGAAGGGAACATCTCTCCATGCAGCGGGATACGACTATCACGCCCCAGAACCAGAATACTGGAAAGCGGGAATAGACACAGCCAGCTACGTATATAGAAGTATAATCCACCTCGACATACGGTCACGACTGTCTAGATGCATGAGGGTTTATCTACAAGCCATCGGTCTCTTATGGTCATGAACAAGCCTAGTATATCAATCACAAGCAAGTAAGTAAATGTTACAAGATGTTAGATCATCAGACATATAAAATAAGGCGTCCCAAATATTACATATTCAGATGATCATGAAGCTAGTCGTACAAAATGCGAGGACTAGCAAGAGTTTAAGTCATATATGATCAACCCTAGGATTTATCAATCACGTTACAGTCCGTAGGCAGACAGTAAGTAAAGTTGCAAACGAGCTAACACTTGCTCGACGGCTAAACGCCTCAAAAAAATATTTTTACAAGGGAGTGGGAGAGCAAAATAAGAACCCACTCGTTGCTAGGGTTGCACCTAGTGTTCACCAACTGGTTGGAAGACAGGGAGATCCTCGGGAGCTACTCCGAAATCTGGTCATATAAAACCAGCTGGGTCAGACCCCAGAAGAGCAAGTGCCACAATGGAGGCTTTACTTAAGAACTAAAACCAGCATATTAGCACATGAGAACAATAATAAAGACATGAGTTAAATAAAACAAGGTGATAAACGATAGGACAACTAAGGGACTATTCCGGTAGCCAAGTTACAACCGTAAACTAAACAAGGACCCGGTTGTAACCCTTCACCTGAACAGAGCTTAGTCTCCAATTAATTATCGACAAGAGTAAAACATAAGCAAGCATGTCCTGAGATAGCATATACTGGGGCTAGGCAAGACTAGACAGGATTGGACTCTATTCAACACTCACGGCCAAGCAAAGAGTACGGCTTGATGCTTTAACTAACTAGGGTTATCACAAACCTAGTTACTAGTAAGATGCAATGAGGTGTTCAGCAGTCACAAGCCCTGCAGCTATCCAGGTTATCCAGGCGAGATTTATTTAAGAGTTATCAAAAATTATTAGGTAACTTGGAGTACAACACCTAACAATGTGCTTAGAACTTTTTTCATGGAATGCCCCACATGACAGTAGGCTGGAAATGTGCCCTACTCGACGACAGGCTACAAGTCCCTCAGGTGTGGCCGGAATAACGGGATCGCCTGTAACTAGAAATATCTTCCTATATGAACTACTTGATCGATCTAGTCATTATCCTAGTCCGATTCAGTATGAATCCCTGACCGTGGGAAATCAAGGATTCATGTCCTAGACATGATGTAAGACGGGACATATAACTTGTATAGAGACCATCAAGAGAAATCACCCACGGTGTCAAGACAAGAGTTACATATTACTTATCAAGATTACTTGTCAGGAGTAAGCCATCCCGGGCCACTATTAAACTGGTACATGTCATGTTTACTTGTTACTTGTCAAGAGTAGACCACGACGGTCCACTATCGAGGATGATCACCTCATGTTTATGTTATCAAGTCATACTATGCTCAAGGCCATCATGCTCTATATTAACAAGTTATTAAGGGGGTTGTCACAAGTTAGGCCAAGTAGAGGACACATGTGAGATCACAAGCATATATACAAGAACTAGGAGAAACATGCATGGGAGTTTTCATAACACAACAATCCTCAATATTCAAGAAAGTACGCAAAAATGTTCAGACATAAAATTAGAACATAACATCGTTGGCGTAAAACTGAACATAACTTCCTTATGAATCATTATCATTGGTAACAAGAAGCCTATGTTAGGCACATAGTTGGAGAGTCATTTATCACAAGGTCTAGTTCATATAAAGTCATAGCTCAATGCATGAAAACACAAGATCTAATGGTATTTCCCAAAATCTAAGGTTCAACACATCTCAGAAAAATAGGCATAACTTCCACATACGAACTCTAAAGGAGATGCTCCAAAGATATTCGGAAAGGTAAGACAAAGATCTAAAACTTTAATGTTTTAAGTTTTTCGAAATTCTAGCTAGAAAATAGCTAAATTTGGCAATACTGTCATTATGTGCACTTTTTACGCCAAAAATTTAATTCTGCATAAAATACGTAGAAGAGAAGGGTTCCAGCATAAAAATTACATTCAGGATACAATCCTGTGTAAAATACGCATGAACAGGGTTCCCTGCATAAAATTTACATTCAGGATACAATCCTGCGTAAAATACGCATGAACAGGGTTCCCTGCGTAAAATTTACTTTCAGGATACAATCCTGCGTAAAATACGCATGAACATGGTTCCTTGCGTAAAAATTACATTCAGGATACAATCCTGCATAAAATACGCATGAACAGGGTTCCCTGCGTAAAATTTACATTTAGGATACAATCCAGCGTAAAATACGCATGAACAGGGTTCCCTGCGTAAAATTTACTTTTATGCCAGCACTACATTCTTCAGCCGACATAAAAATTCAGAAAACTTGTTTTGGCCATAAAAACTTTATTTTAACTCGAAATGAGGTGAATCAAAAACCAATTCCATACGAAATTCCGTGCTCTTGCTCATGGAACTATTAGTTTTCGAAAATAACAAGTTTTAGTAGATCAAAATCAAGAAAACTTCATGAACTCATGAAACCCCAAAGTTACAATGTAGATCTAGAAGAATCTATCCATAAAAATCAAAAACTCCAAGTTCTAAAGAGGCTTATAATCATGTAAAGAAGAGAATGGAACAATAAAACTTGAGATCCATCATGAAGCAAGTTGCACTTGCCTAGGGCTCTTGGGTGTAGATAGAGAGGAGTAAATGAAGAAGAAGAAGAAATAATGAAGAGAGCGAAAGGGTTGGTGAGTTATAAAGGATGGTTTATCATGATGAACCAAGGAGGGTCTAACCAAGTTAAACCAAAATAAACCAAACCACCTTAAAAGAATTCTGTCCTCGGAATTTAATCAAAAGGCTAGAGATATCAGGGCAAGCTAATCTAACACGGGCAATCTACGACTAGCAGCCAATCAAGTAATCATTCATGCAAGCAAGGAATTAAAAGCATAAGGCATAAGAGAGATATTATACCTTATGAGTCAAACAGATGTGGATATCGCGATCGGATATCATCCTCACGCTCCCACGTTGACTCACCTAAAGAGTGGCGACCCCAAGCGATACAGACTAAACTAATAGTCTTGTTCTTGAGTACCTTCTCTCTTCGGTCCAATATGGATACGGACCTTTCCTCATACGAAAGGTTGGTACCAACAACCAATTCCGAATGATCGAGGACATAGCTCGAATCCGGGATGTACCATCGTAATTGGGATACATGGAACACGTCATGTACCTCACGTAACGACGGTAGAAGAGAGAGACGATAGGATACATCACCTACTCGCTCAAGAATATCGAACGACCCTGTATACCTAGGACTAAGCTTTCCCCGTACGCCGAAACGAATGGCGCCACGGCTAGGAGAGATCCTAAGAAATACGTGGTCGCCAACTGAAAACTCAAGGGGTCGCCGATGAGAATCGGCCCAATAGCGCTGGCGATCTTGGGCAACTCGAAGATAATCTCTGACTTGTTTGACCACCTCGATTGTCTGCATAATCATCTCTGGACCAACATCTGCCTCTCGCCTATATCATCCCAGGCTAAAGGAGATCTGCACTTTCTGCCGTACAGTGCTTCAAAAGGTGCCATCTGATACTGGCCTGGAAACTGTTGTTATAAGAGAACTCCACGAGATGCAGGTGATCATCCCATGAACCACCGAAGTCGAGCGTATAAGATCGTAACATATCTTTAAGAGTCTGTATCGTGCGTTCTGACTGACCATCTGTTTGCGGATAATAAGCTGAACTGAACATGAGATGAGTGCCCAAACTCTCCTGAAGACTCCGCCAAAAGTGTGATATGAATCTTGAATCTCTGTCTGATATGATACTAACTGGCACCCCATGCAATCTGACAATCTGCCTGAGGTACATCTCTGCAAGCTGATCCGTCGACTGACCAACTCTAAAGGGGAGAAAATGAGTACCTTCGTGAGACGATCAACTATAACCCAGATAGCATCTCTTCCAGCTGGAGATTTAGGTAACCCAGATACAAAATCCATGGTAATATGCTCCCATTTCCATTCTGTGATCGGCAAAGGTTGAAGAACTCCAACTGGCCTCTGATTTTCAGCTTTAACTTGTTGGCAAACTAAACAACGAGAGACAAACCGGGCTATCTCCCTTTTCATGCCATTCCACCAGAAATGCTGACGGATGTCTCAGTACATCTTCGTACCACCGAGATAAATTGAATACTGAGAACTGTGAGTCTCTGCCATGATCTCCTGTCTGATATCACTACTGGGTACACAAAGACGCCTTCCATGTCGGAGAGTACCATCTTCATGAATACATAACTCTGGTCTTCGTCCTGCTTCACACTCCGCCCTGAGCCGCTGAAGCTTAGAATCTATTGATTACGCCATCTTGATCCTCTCAACTATGCTGGACTGAACTTGCATGCTGGCCATTAATGCCACATTGGTAGGAAGAACTACTTCAATACCCATCTTATGAAGATCGGCTAATAATTTTGGCTGTGCTGTTAGGAAATAAACTCCGGCTCTTCTGCTTAATGCATCTGCAACAACGTTGGCCTTCCCAGGATGATACTGCAGGTTGATGTCATAATCAACAAGTAGCTCTAGCCATCTTCTCTGATACGTATTAAGATCCATCTGGGTAAACACATACTTCAGACTCTTGTGGTCGGTAAAAATCTCCACCCGATCTCCATATAAATAATGTCTCCAAAGCTTCAATGCAAAAACTACTACTGCTAATTCCAAGTCATGGGTAGGATAATTCCTCTCATGGTCACGAAGCTGGCGTGACGCATAAGCGACTACCTTACCACGCTGCATCAAGACGCATCCCAATCCTCTGCTAGAAGTATCACAATAAATTAAAAATCCTTCAGTCCCATCTGGAAGCGTGAGAATGGAAGCCGTCATCAATCTCTGCTTCAACTTTTCAAATTAACTCTGACACTCTGCTGTCCAAGCAAACTGCACATCCTTGCGGGTCAACTGCGTCAGTGGTACTGAAATCCGAGCGAAGTCTGAGACAAACTGTCGGTAATAGCCAGCCAATCCAAGGAAACTTAAAACTTTTGTGACGGTGCTGGGAACTGGCCATGTCTCTATAGCTACTATCTTCTGGGGGTTAACTTCCACCCCACCTCTGGTGATAATGTGACCTAAGTACGAGATACGATCGAGCCAAAACTCGTACTTACTTAACTTCGCGTACAACTGATGCTCTCTGAGAATCTGAAGGACTACACGGAGATGCTGCTTATGCTCCGCTTCACTCTTACTATAGACCAAGATGTCGTCTATAAACTGTCACCCTCACTTTTCCAAGATAGGGGTAAAATGGTAATTTTCTATTTTGGAATATTTTTTTGGGAATTTTATTTCATGAATATTAATATTTAATTATTATAGGAGTCGGGTTCAAATTTCATCGCATTCCGACTTAATTCGGGACTCCGGGGAATTTTGACTTGAGTTGTATTTAACATTTTAATTAGCCATGGCCCACCCAAACTTAACTTTTAGGTTTAGGAGTTTAGACTAATCCCACATGAGTATTTAAGCTTAATTATGATTTTTATTTAGTTTTAATTAACCCCAAAACCAAGTTAGGAAGATAACTTAGCTTTTAAGTCGTAGGAGGGGCAAACTTGTAATTTCAATATAGCCCCACACCACCCTTTATTGGCCGGCCACCCTCTCCCCCTTTTCTTCTTCTTCCACTTTAAATTTTCTTCTTCTTCTTCTTCTCCAAGCTTTTCTCAAAAGTTAGAATAGGTTTTCCCTAAAAATCATCTCTAAATAAATCATTTCTTCCTATTTTTCTTCCATACAAGTCTTCTTCTACCCCAAGTGAAGCTTCTCCAAGCTTTTGGGAGCAAGAAGTGAAGTGGGTGTGTCCTAAACAATTCGTTGTGTCGGTGCCGTGTTGGAGGACTTTCGAATCGGGAATCCATCTTCCGATAGGTATAATCTATTCTCTAACTTATTCTTTTCATCATAATAATTAGATTGGACCATGTAGGATTGATTTCCATAGTTGTGTCCCTATTCGTGTCGAGTTTGAGTCCGTTTGGAGTGTCCTAGGAGAAGTTAGGATTTGTGGTTGTGTCCTTGAGTTTCCCCCAAATTTGGACACTTTTAGAATAATTAGAATTTGCATCTAAGTGGTTAGGCACTCTTAAACTTCATTTATATGTGTGTGTGGGAGTGTGTGTGTCCATATATATATATATATATATATATATATATATATATATATATATATATGTGTGTGTGTTAATATATAGATATAGATTTATGTGTGTGTTATATATATATATATATATATATATATATATATATATATATATATATATATATATATGTGTGTGTGTGTGTGTGTGTGTGTGTGTGTGTATGTGTGTGTGTGTGTGTGTGTGTGTGTGTGTGTGTGTGTGATCATATATATATATATATATATATATATATATATATATATGTGTGTGTGTATTTGATGTATAGAAAGGGGAGAATGAGAATTTGTATGTGTGTGTGAATTATATATATTTGAAAGTGATAGAGAGGATTATTAGAGAGATTGAGAGGGAGTTTAGAGAGGATTAGAGAGGGAAATAGAGGGAGAAAGAGTGTGAGATGGAGGGGGAATAGGAGGCATAGCAGCAGCAGCTAGGGGGGCCAAGGGGCTGCTGCCCCCCCCCCCCCCCAAATTAGCAGCAGCAGTAGCAAAAACTGCAGCAGCAGTAACAGCAGCTTAGCATCAGCAGTAGCATCCCAAACCACCCCCTTTAGGCCCCCATTTGACCCCCGTAACCCCCCGTATATACACCCATATATATACACCTATATATATACATATATATACCCTATATATTAGCTATATATATACCTATTTAGCCCTCTAAATAAACCCCTAAAACTAGTCCTAAGTATAGGTTGAAAATGAGATTGAATGAGTGAGTGAATAGTTGAGTTAGTTTTAGTGAAGGGGTCATTTTGAGTTTCGTGATTCGGAACGCGTTGAAACTTGAAGGAAACCTAGCCAATATAAAATAGAGTTTGCGGGTAGGCTCTAAGGTGGAAATTGGGGTTACATGTGGGATTAGGAGAGTGGTATCGCACCGTACCATTGTGTATCTTGAGATATTCAAGATAACGGGTAAACGGGCGATACGGACCGTAAGACGGACTAGATGTCCACTTACCCTAGGGAACTTGGTAGGTAATGGTTGTATAGGCTAATACCCTACTACCCTAGGAAGCCCGGAGTGAAATTCCTAAGGGGAGGCCACTTGGCGTCAAGTTAGAATGGTTTAAGGGTAAGTGTATTAAAGGGGTAATCGGGTAAATTCAAAATACGGGGTTCGGGTATTCGGATTGACTTGAAACTTTGGTGACTTGTTAGGTACTCCCTACAAATGTCATATTTGGACCAATTTTGGCTCGGTTGACCCAGAGTTGACTTTTTACCCAAAAGTCAATGATAAGTCAACACTTTGTCTAAACTTGACCAAAACCAAACTAGGGTTGACCAGTTGACTAAAAGTCAACTGTATGCCAACTCTTGACCCCGTTTGACTTGTTTCGACTTGTTTTAACTTGCGATGATTGGTATGACCTAGAGTTGACTTAGTTTGACTTAGATTGACTTGATATAACTTGATTTGACCTAGATTGACTTGACATGACTTAGTGTGACTCAGTGAGACCTAGTTTGACCAAGATTTCATATCATTCATTGTAAATCATTCATAACTTGTTAAACCTAAATTAATATGAAATATCTCATCTTCAGGTTTCTGATTACCACTCTGAGCATTGATATACCCTACAGCTCAGGACGTCAGGCGAGTACATTCACTGATAGTTTTTATTGTCTTCATATCTGTTATATCTGATTCAATCGTAGTGTCTTACTTGATTCTCAGTCACGATAGATCACGGACTAGTACACGTTGGATCATGACATGAGATGTTGTTCCTAGATTTTTGGGTATATTGGTACACTTTCTGTCTTGTTCCCTGTACTTGTATAGACACCGATTTCTAAGGAAATTTGCTACCCTCTTACGAAATCACGTGCCATGACGTGTCATGTCCAGATCCATTGTACTATTCGGGGATGGAGAATTATTAGGGGCTATGTGATCCAAGCCACCCTCTCACTATCCTTGTGCTCGTGCCACTCTCCCTCACGTAGGGTGTAGCGAGATTCCCATTTACCTTGTGCTCGTTATCCAGGTTGGTCGGCATGACTCTCCGTTGAGGTCACCAAGGATTGCCGGGCCAAGTGGATAGCATGTCCTGTCACTTATCCCAAGTCGATCACATATCGCTCTAATAATTCAAGTCACATTTTATATTTACTTTATCTTATCATATATCCTGTTCTGTTCTACAGTCAGTATTTCCTCACCATACCATGATATACAGTTACTCACATGCTTTACATGCCTTCACATTGTACATTGATTGGAGACTAAGTTCTGCTCGGAAGAAGAGTTACAACCCCGGTCCTTGTTTGGTTTAAGGGTTGTAACTCAGCTTCCGAACGGTGCCCAAGTCTTCATATATCTTTGTCTTGTAGTTCATTATACTATCTCTTATAGAATTTGTCAATTCACTTGGAACTGCTGTTAGTGCTTGTACTTGCTCATTTTCCTGACAGGATACTGTTATGATATATTCCAGATGATTCTGAGGCGGACTGCTCGACCTATTATGGGCTCGAGTTAGATGGAGTAGTCCAGGACCGTGGCCTTATGGTAGAGCCACTAGACTTCATTCTTCCAGAGTAGTGTAGATTAGCTGGGGTTGCCTGGACTGCGATCCAGCTAGCATTATCAGACTGTAGCTTCTATGTTATATTTTGAGACCCTGTAATGTTGTATATATCTGGGCTTGTATTGGACACTGGACTTATTTACTATTTCATCTATCATATGTTTTTCCTTCTGAGCTATCTACCTTAGTTTTATCATGTGATTGAGACTGTATTGCTATGTTACCTCCATTCGGAGAGTATATATTGTACAGGTACCTTTATATTGTTAGTCGTAGTATTTACACTACACCAAAATGGCAAATTAGGAACACTAGATAATTTTCAATTTGGAACACTTATTTTTCGTACCTAGGTGTTGGAACGGGGCAACGGCGTTCCGAATCATAAAAACGTTCCTAATATTTGTTATTTTAATTTTCAGAAAAACTATTTCACTTTTATATCATTTCAAATAGACCATGCCACACGTGCATCTCACGTGATATGTGAGAAAAGCCTATAGGCCAACAAAACTTTTCCTCTTCACAGTTATTCTCTCCTCCCAAATACACAAACCCTTTCTCTCGCCCTCAAATTTTTTTTTCTATGGTTTCATGGACCCTAAGAGCCCTAGGGTTTCGTGACCGGAAGGGTCGCCAGCGGCGGCGTAAGGAGAATGTCGATGGCCGGCGATGGTTCCGGCGGGAGGAGAAGATAGCGGCTGTGGCGGCGGCGGTGAAGATGACGACGACGATGAATGTTCTTGTGATAATTGTGCCCTCACTACTTCCTATGGATTTTCTGGTTTTTGGTATAGTTCCTAAAACTTGATTTCATTTTAGTGGAAAAAATGTGTCACAAAATTTACATTTTTTTTTTTGCAATAATTATGGTCTTCACCGGGTTTCTTGTGAGTTTGTTTACATATCTAGTTCTTTTCCTAGGTGTTGAAGTTATCTTGTGTATGCTATTGTAGATTGTTGAAACCATACTTTAGGAATTCTATAGTATGTAATCTATATGGACATTGCACTAAGAATTCTAACATTAGACTTAGAATCAGCTCTGTGATAATTGGTAATGATTTATTAAACCAGAAGAGCAAAATTTAGTAGAGAAAGTTTAAAGTTAGCATCTTTTGCTATGTTGCAGGGGCACAACAAGATATGGACACGCTGACGGCACCGGTTTTGAGTGTCCTAGTGTATATGTTGTGCCTGATAGGTGTCCGCTCGTCAGTGAATCACACTAGAAGAAAGGAGGGGAAAAGGAGAGTGAGTAATTGTTAAGATGACATTGAGATGGTAGACATTCTCATTGAGCAAAATAATTGCCGGGATTAAGGTCGACAAGGTATTAAATCCCCCCACCATGTTCTTGTTTTCTATATGTTGCTCGATCGATGAATGAACATAAAAAGTAAAGATGCAATATGGACTATTTATTAATTTGGGTTACAATTATGGTAAATACAAACTAAAATAATCAATCGAACTTCTGAGTTTGGAACTTGATCCTTAGCTACATCTTATGTGTGTTTTCATCTTTTCTTTTCCTGAGAATTAAGATGAACAATTTAACTTTGTTACTTTATGAGCAGTTCCGAACAAGACGGAACAGTACAAGTGCACTGAGAATATATGTATGTCCTATTTGTTATATTTCCTTGATGACGAAGATCTAGCATTAGCTTTCTTTTTGTAAAGAGGCAAGCGATTAGTATTCTAAGAAGGATTCAATCTCTCCACTCTTAGAATCCAAATTAAAGTTTGTATAATTTGTATAATTCATCACCAACAAAGTTGCAAAGTTCGTCTAAGTATATAATTGCTAATGTTCAGCTTTACGTCTTTCTTTGAAAGAAATACCTTTTTTCCCTTTCCTTAAAGGCACAGGTTGAAGTGGCCTAACCCAATCAACATGGGTAAAGTATACCATAGGGTTGGTATCATGTATTCAAAAGCTCTTGCATTATGAGCTCCTTTTGATCAAAGAAGACCACAGTCAAACAACTATGAGAGTCAAAATCATATTCTTTGTATTTGTCTTCCTCTCTTCTTTCCTTCTTTTTTGAGAGTGCATGCACTGCTGACAAGCTCACCTACATATCTTGTCGTAAAAAACATCCACTTTGGTCAATTTACTTGCTTTGTTCGATTCTGCATCTCCACTTTGGTCAATTTGCTTGCTTTGTTCGATTCTGCATCTCCACTTTGGTCAATTTGCTTGCTTTGTTCGATTCTGTATCTCCACTTTGCTCAATTTGCTTGCTTTGTTCGTTTTAATATATGAGTGACAATAGAACTTATATGATACGGTTGATTCCTATTATATACCTAGCCTACTGAGAGAAGCAACCCCTACATAACAAGGAAAGATGGCCATATGTATCTATGACACCACGATTTTGCTTATATTAAGTTCTTTGATATCTTTATTTTTGAGATGTTAGATGTGAAACCAATCGATTAGGCGATTGAAGTTGTTAAAGGCATGGTTTTGCTCATAACGGATGGAGAGAGATATCTGAAGATGCAAAATATTTTTGACAATCTATGTTTGTGTCGATTCTCAGGGTCTCCTACCGCTCGTAGGCTCCAACGACGAATCGTGGTGCCAAAGACTAGATGGCCTAGCATCAAGGACTGCTACTTACTATCGGCAAGGTGCATGCTTCACTATATGGTGAGAACTCTACTCACTGCCTGAAATGAGTGTTAGTTTCTTTGATGTCTATGTTCAACTAAAGATTTATATCTACCAATGTATCTTCTTGCAGGCATACCATGGTCAGTATCCCAAACGGTCCATCGGCTCTTGTAGTGAAGGAAGCTACAGTGGAACCTGAAGAAGAAAAAAAACAATGCAGAACCAGAAATTAAAAATCTGTTGCAGAGTTACCATTACTTATTTGTCCATTGTCATTATTAGTTGAATTTAGAATTACACATACACATTTAAAACTTTTCTGAATTCGTCTTATGATAGAATCCTCATTCTTGTTCATTCAATTTTTTTTTCCAGGAAAATGCATTGTGTATTATGTGAAAATGCTAACATTTAACACTTGATGTTCTTACTCATTTGCCCACTATTTGATGTCAAGTTGACATCCATTGACAGCCAACACAATTTGTTGGTTTTCTTCTGTTTTGGAGCTTTGTCAGAAAAGCCCTGACCTTAGGGTCAGCTGTTTGCACTAGCTGTAGCTCCTGGCATTTACTATGATCATAATACTGGTAGTTATTTATTGGCTTTTCATCATAGAATCTAATTCCTTTGAATGAACAGATGGGTCAGAAATTCTCACAGCCACCAGCAGAGGATTTGTACTACTCTCGCGCAAGAAGCATGCTGACGAGCCTTGGTCTTCAGAATTACGAGAAGAACTTCAAGAGAGGCCTGCTCACATAGCACTTTACCTCTTCTCTCAGATAGGTTAAAAAGAAGTGCTAGTTGGAAAGCTGTTTTTATTATATCAATGAAAAAAGTACTGATCTTTCGTTCCTTTTATGTTGTTCCAGTGCCCTCAGAGATGTAAAGATCCCGACTGGGCCCCGACTTCTCATTCTCGATCATATTCAGAGGTAATGGTAGCATCGTTTGTCGGATTTTAATATTCATTCGTAGCACCATCTGATAACATTTTGAAATTTATAGGGATCCTGAATTGAGGAAAGCAAGGCATTGAATAAGCTGCGGAGCATACTCGTCTTTGATAAGCTGCCTCGGGTCCGAAAAGTCATTAACAGTAGCCTGTCATTTTCTGGGATTCGAAATATTGGCTTTCAAGTAGCCATATGTGGCACTAACCCCCAATTGTCTGATATTAGTTCAATTGAATGCACTTTCACTTGCTATTTGATGTGGGCATGACATTTGCCACCATTTTACTGGGATTGTTAGTATGCATTGTGCTTAGGAGTTTGGCACTTAAATATGCATGGTTTGTTGTCTTCCTTTGGCTCTTTAACAATAGAAAGCTAGCTTCTTAGGAAATTTCCTTGCACCCTAATTTTGTTGGTATACACAAAACTCTTCAAATGGACACAGGCTGCATTTGACACAAGTATTTTTGCACAATTGTAGTTCACACATTTAGGTGCTTAATCTCAAATGCATGGATATGTTGAACTCGTTTTCTTAATTTGTAGTTGTATTTTCTCCTAGGATATTGGCTATTTAATTGATCTTTATTTGTAGGTTGTAGTTTGATTTGCCATTTGGTATTTTACTAGGTCTTCTTGTCCTTGACACTTGATGAGGATCTTCGAAAGTCTGAACCTAAAGAAAAGAGGAAAATATATTCAAGAAGAAAAGGCAATGGAGGAAGCTGAGGATTCAAATCAATTGAAAGGTAGTAGTGCAAAGAAAATCAGACACGACTTGTTGGCAAAGACAAAAGAAGAGGTATTGTTCCATTGACTACTTCATGTTATTCCGTTATTAAGTTGTGCTGGATTCAATTTTTCAACTATTTTCTATAGGACAGTGCAGATTTTAAGGTAGTTTCTTTTGCTCCAAACACAAGTGAGCAAAGAAGTATGCAAATTGTAGTAGTTGCCATAACCATACGCTTGTTATAGGCTACTTAGTCATTCATATGAATTACAAATGACAATAAACGTAAGTTAGTTTGCATTTAAACAAAGAAAACTATTTCATTAGATATGCTTTTCATAGCTATTTCTCAACAGCACTTCTTGAATTTTTTTGTCCATCAAAATTTTCTGTGAGCTTTCGGCTTTGCAGAACCGATGGTCATCCCAACAATCAACAATGAGACTGCTCACAAAGCTTGAAGCAATAGTGGCAACTAAGAGGAAGGGAATAGCTACGAGGAAGCAAAAGGAATGAGGAGAAGATTGTTTCTCATTATTTTTATAACTCTAGGACAATTTTTTAGCATGGTTGGTAGTTTAGTAGAGTTGTATTAAACATACAATGTTTATGTAAGATATTTTGATTTTATTAGTCTATGTGCCTTTGCTTTTATCTATTCTACATGTACTTAATGCTATGGATGTTCTTTTGCTGTCATTTATTTTATAAAGAGCTTTATTTTTATAAAATCTGAAGAGGACAACAAAATATTTATCTATATATAATACATTAATTCAAGCTACATGCCAGTTTGAAATTTCAAATAATATGGAAATTAAATAAAAGATGCCTAGCTATTAATATTATCCAAATAGAAACACTTTTTTACTGTTCCAACACTTGAATACATTTTAAGCGTTCCAGTAAGTGGCACAAAAAAAAAAACCGAAACACTTTGTCAGGAACGCTTTTTTAGTGTTCCAATACTGGAACACATTTAAACCGTTCCAATAAACTTTGCTTGGAACGTTTTTTTTCCGTTCCGAAAAATTTGGCAGCCCAAAAATAGGCACGGAATAGAGGCGTTCCTGAAATTTTTTGGAACGAATTTCTTCCGTTCCAAAATGACTTTTTTGGTTTAGTGTTACAGACGTTATATACAGCATTCTACCGCCGATACTGCGGCGTAGGCTGGACGTACCCACGTGCTCGTGCCCCTCATAAGGGTGCGAGTCGTGACACATTTTTGTGGTGGCCCACACAGGTTTAGTGTCGTAATAAGTACGATCTCGTAATGGTGCTCGACTTAGAGTACTAATTACGAGCCTGCAATTAGGACGTAGGACCTAGGATATGATAGGAGTTTCTCAATCACACCTAGGAAAATTTTCGATCTTTTGATTATCATGATTACTTCCCTTGTATTATATTAATTGTCCTCCTTTGATAATATCTTCTCATGTGCCATATTGATCTCTTTGCTTCAATTCGTCTCCAGGATGACGAAGACGCACCCGTAGGCCACTGGATCGAGTAGCTTGCCCGAGAGATCTGACCAGGCTGAGGAGAAGGTTCACGAGACTGTCCCCAGTGATTCCACTATCCCAGAGGCCCTGGCAGTTGCACAGGGAGGTCTACTACCTCCACCCCGGAGGGTTACGGTCGTCGTTCCGGAGATGCTACCGCCACCACCTCCGATACCGACGGATACACATCATATGTTCCTTCTCCTTCAGCAGATGATGGAGACACAGCGAGCCCAGGCAGAGGCGTCGCAGCGCCAGACGGAGGCGTCACACCGTCAGATTGAGATGCTGAGACAGAGCATGGAGAACTCGTATCAGCTTGCACTAGCAGCCGTGGAGAGAGTGGCACCAGGTACGGTACAGGGCCCTACTGGCCAGCAGTAGTCCAGGCCGGAGACAGTATTAGACTTTAGGAAGATGAGCTCCAGGGACTTCACGGGCACGGAGGCCATCCTTTATGCAGATGATTGGCTAGAGGATATACAGTGGAGCATGGAGCTGGCAGAGCTTCCTAGAGGACTTTGGGTTTCGACCGCAGCCAGCCGATTCTTCGACATCGTGCTGACATGGTACCGCATGGATCCTTGTGCGTCGGTGAGAGGGCTGGCATGGGAGGACTTTCGGAGGCTCTTCAAGGAAAAGTTCTTTCTGGACGTTGCTCTTACAACACTGGAGGGCCAGTTTGTGAGTCTAGTGCAGGGGAACTCGTCGGTGGACGAGTATGCAGCAGAGTTCTTCCGCCTTAGCAGGTTCGTTCCCGATATGATCCAGGATGAGGGACAGAAGGCTCGTAAGTTCCGTAGGGGACTTATTCATGCAGTGCGTGTTGGCCCAATGATTACATCATGTTTTTGAATATGGCTAATCAGTTAAGTTTAACATAATGATGTCACTAATATTCATATACTCACTATCATATTGCTACTTAAACTTAGCATTGTCCTAATTGTCCTATATTATATTGCTATGCTTGTATCGTACTGCAACATATTTTGGCCTAACATGTATTTGTAGACATGCAATAAGCATGATCAAATATGATCAAACCAGGACATAGGCAATAAAAAATTAATGATGGACCAAAGACGACGTCATACAAAAAGATTTCTCCGAACCGTCTAGCGACCTATCCGGGGCCTCGCATCGGGGGTTCCGTTGTCCGGTCAGCGGACAGGGGTCGAGGGGGCAGCGTCCCCCGTCGGAGGTTCGGGGGCAAAGCCCCCGAAAGGTATTTAGATTTCCAGATCTGCTTATCTTTGGACGACTGCTGTCAAGGAAAAGACGTCTTCAGGACTGCTCAAATATCAGAAGAAAGACGTCATCAAAGGGCTCTTGGTTTTCCTACTTGTTCCAAGTCTGTAATCTTCAATTTATTGACTCTAGGAGAATATGTACGTTGAGTCGCACTGAGTCATCTCAACCCCTAGACATATCTCTCCAAGCTCTACCATACAAACAGACCAATTCCTGAACCAAGCCCAAAGCTCCACAAAGCCTAAAAGCCCAAAGGCCATTCTGCCACCTAGGAGGCAGAGTTCGGGCCGAACTCTTCCCCCACACAGAGTTCGGGCCGAACTCTGTCCCCTGATTTTCAGGAACTGATTTTTAGGGTTACCAATTGCTAGCTGCTACAACGGCCATATTTTTGAATTTTGAGGACAGAATTCTGGCCGAATTCTGCCTTCCAGACTAGTATTTATAGGACATGTTTTCAACCATTTTTCATTCATCTCTTTATCATCTTTCTATCTCCCTCTCTCAATCATATAAGCCTATTACTACCTAAGCCTTACTCTTCCAATCTACTAGCCACAAAACTTCCTAAGCCCCAAGGTGCTCAAGTACGATTCAGCTAGAAGTTTTTGTGCAAGAGTTGAAAAGAAAAGTCACTTGGACAATTCTAAGTTTCGCCACCTGCGAATCTGTAAGAAGTTGGCGTGCTGTAACGCCCCAGTCCCAAAATACTTGGAACCAGATACGTATCATGCCAGGTGTATACATACGAAGCACACTCCAATATATGGAAACCTTGTATGTATACATAAGCTGTAAAATATAGTAATCCAAGACAAACTAAATCTCATCCACAATAAAAGAATAATAGTATAAAATCAACTTGAATATTTATGGTACAATCGTTGGGCGGAGACAAAGTCCACTACCAAATATCTCAAATAAAATGTACAAGAAGGAATAGATGAAATAACAAGACGAGCCAAGTGCAATCCTCTTTGAAAGGATGGAGAAGATCACGGCCTCGACGGGAACACCTGCAAATAACACAGAAGCACACACCTGGAGAGATAACCAGATCCTCAGAGGGACGTAACAAGACACATAATATCATACCATAATGAACTGTAAATGAAACATGACAAAGAAAAGACCACACGCTCCAACACAATGGAACCTAACCATCTAGGTGTAATGCAAGTCGAAAACTATACTGGAACGTATAAGTGGGTAGGAATAAAGCATAGCATCCACTAGAGGCTTTCGCATGAACTAGTATACGTCTATGACCGTATCTGACATATGGTCAGGGCCGTGCAATGGATATATCCCCTAGTTCATACTTTGCATCGCTAGCATACCTCCTGACCGTCTCTGACGCATGGTCAGGGCCGCGTAATGGATATATCCTTTAGCGATACACCCATAACAGGAAAACCATGAACCCATAATCGGGCAACTAGAAGGCTGTGGGATAGCTCATACGTTCTAGTAGTTTTCCCCGCCCATGTATCACACAAGCCATATCCATGGCTTGGCGATCCATATCTCTATGCAAGTCACTATCTAGACTCTGCTAATCCATAAATGAACCGACACACGAACCGCCCGTATCGGTAGCAAGTCGAATACATAGGTTCGTGCCAACTCCATGATCCTCACTCTTGTGTCGTGTATAAGACGTGTCAACAGGTTAAAGAAGTTATGGAGCATAACTTCAACACATCGGAAAAGTCAGCTACCACATATGGTCCACACACACACGCACACACACAAACATCGATATACATATCGATGGCACCCAAGTCATACTTGGACACACTCTTACTAATGTAAAACACTAGCAACATATAAAATATCATGAATCAAATATAAGTACAAGATGGCAAGGTATCTTGCCTGAGGTTATGTGCAAAAGCAAAGATCCAGTAGCTCGAACCGACAAATAAACAAAGCAAAAAAAAGCCAAATTCCGCAGATGACTCCGGATGCTGCAACAAACATCACGAACGAGTTTGAAATATAAGATATGTCTAGGAAACGCCTGTCCAAAAGTTAAATTCTGGAACAGGGACAAAAATTGTAATTTTGGGTCAAATCGATATCCGCCGTTGGACCCGCTTTGCACCGAAATGCATGCCAGAACCTACGGTCTCTAAAGTCATCAAACTACATGTTTACGGATTTGTTTTGATGAGACAAACCCAACGGTATGTCAAATTTTGGATTTCGGTTGGCCGTACACAAAATCGCCCGTTGTGTGGGATTGTGGGCCCGCCAAAATAGCGTTCCGATCAACTGGCTCAGAATCGGACCAAACTTGGCTCACAGGACCAAAAAAATATTTTGAGTCCAATGGCACAAGTTTCGTCGCGATTTGATGTGTGTGCACAAAGTTGTGACATAATTTACAAAGGGTCGATACGGGGTATCTCAACAGATACGCACTGATTTTGTCGCGCACATGCAACGAAATCGGGTTCCGTCAGTTTCCACACATCGACAACATCCATACGCGCCTTTCGATGCGTATAGTGCACGACCACGTCACCCGGTTTGTCGGGGCGCACGCCATATCGGGTGTTTTTTCACTTTTTGAAAACAGAATTTATAATTTTTCGTAAAACTTTAACAACGTGTAACTTTCTACATACTAGATGAAAAGTGAATACAGAAGGTGCGTTACAATCTCGGTTATGTTGTCTTTGACTGTCTTCTATTAGTTTCTACAAAATTTTAATAGACAACGAGAAAAGTGGCCGACAAGTTGTCGTTTCAAAATAGTTTTTAATATTTCAGAAAAGTTGGGTTTTCTCCAACTTCGTCTCAATTTTTCGAGCAAGTTGGATGGCCATGTCGAAATCCACCTGGGGGATCTCGAAGAGGGTCATGTGGGCTTTCTACACGAATTTACGGAATCAAAAACGAACAAGAACTGACAGAGAAATTGATCGGGGAAGTGGGATACCTTAAAGTGGGAATCCGTTGTTTTATTGTTGTTGTTGTCGTCGTCGTTTCCGTCGCCACTGTCGCGGGGTGCTGCTATGCTCGCGGAGGGGAGGAGTTGGCCGAGGGTGGAGGAGAGAGGAGGAGGAAGAAGGAGATTAGGGTTTTGTTTGGTTGTGAAAACAAAAAGAGTTTTTTTTTATATACATACAGGGGTTTCGACATAAGGGGGGTCGACCTCTCCTTAACGCCTCTGCTGCTTACACTTATTTTTTTTTGCTGCTTGCACTGGTGGTCGGTTGGTGGTGGGGCCGACCACCCCCCCCCTTTTTTTTTCTTTTTTTTCTTCTTATCTTAAATAAATCTTATATATATATATATATATATATATATATATATATATATATATATATATATATATATGTATATAAAATGTACCATAAAATCTGTCACGACCCGATACCCAAATTGTTGGGCCGGGCCGAGCCATGTCCAGCCTACGCTTGGTTAAAGCGCAGTAAGCTGTTCTAGAATAAACAATAAAAGATCTAAGTAGCTAACAGTTCTAAAATCATATTTAAAGTTCATCATAACACAGCATCTATAAGCGAAGGTAAACAAGTACAGACTAAATAATACACTTCCAAAGTATCTAACTGGAGACAAAGTCCAGTATCCAAATATAAGTACAGACAAGGTCTAAGTCTCAAAACACATGAAAATAACTAAGCAAGGTTCCCCGCTGGGGCCTCTGCTGGAGCTAAGGCCAGGTCCTCAATGCAGTACCATAACATGTAACACACAGCGTTTCCTTCTCGAAAAGTAAACCTACAACGTTATCCTGTCAGGACGGGAGCAAGTACAACCTCTACAACTAAAGTACTGAACATATAATGAAAGAGATGTACAACAAGAAACATGGTGTAATAAGTCTATAAAACAGGAAATACTAGAAACATGGCCTCATGGTACAACTGGGATCACAATATCATAGTAACACAGGGAACATGGCATATCTGGAATCATGGTATATCTCATAATCTATCATGGCAAGGATACATATGTCATAAAGACAGATGTATATATAATGTTTAAAACTGTAGCAGGCACGTGATCGGTCAATAGATATACAATGTACTGTGGTACATATAAATAAAATGTACATACGTACAAGTCAACAAGCATAGGTGTACATCCGTACAGAAATGCGGGATAATGGCCTACGGCAAAGTATGCATATAAAATGCGACCTCGCTCGCTACTATAGGGGGGTCATGATCACGTACTCTACCATCAGTTTTCCCATAACCCATATTCTATCATGTGAGAGATACGAGAACAGTAAAACATGTGAGAGACACTGGGAGTAATGTAAGCATAGCCGGTACTGGGAACAGTATGAAACATGTGAATACTCCGAGTAGTATAAAAGTATAGTAAAATATGTACTGAGAACCAGTAAGGAACATGAGAAGATATGATAACTGTCCTAAGCATGGTAGGGACCAATTTAATGTAACATGTGAAGATTTAACTTGCAGTTATTCAGAAAGCAGTATTTTAACAGGGTTAATACATGTTCTAGCATTAAAAGACAGTAAATGAGTGTATAGATGTACTTGCCTCGAGCAAAGCAAGAATACTAGTACGAAGATATAGATGTCCGGTGTCCTGTCAATAATGATATACAGACTCAGTTCTAAGCTATGATCAACAATATACTAGTGGTGTGACACGACTCCTAACTGGATACTAGCCAAGTGGGGACCTAGCATAAAAGTCTAATGTGAAGTGCCACTATACACAAACTAACTTTCTAGGGTCTTTACACTAGTGCGGGGTGAGGTCCAATACTATAACAACTCAAATCAACGCAAAACTTGCAAGTTGTAACTACTCAATAAATAAATCAAACGGTACACTAAGTTCCAACAATTTTAGAGATAGACAAAAAGCTCAAATATATATAAAATAAAGTACCAAAATGATCCTTGTTAATTATAGAAATTTATACTAATTTTTCTGGGAATTATAAACCCTCATAAATATTTCTTAAGAATCAGTAAACATAAATATACTGAAAATGAGTTATATTTTCCTATTTTTATGAAATACCAAAAGTACTTATTAAATACTGAAAAAATTATAATAAATTAGCTAAATTAACATAGTATTTAAATATAATTTTTCTAAGATTTTTACAGCAATTAAAATATATATAAAAATTCAAAACCAGAAAGTAACAATATCTAGAAAAATAATTAATTACAAATTAAGGATAATACATAATCAAAATCTACAGATGTTGTCGGATGATAAAATAAATATCACCAACATGTCCAGAACGGTCAAATCAGCTAGGATAGCCTACCCATAAGTCCAATTTGGACACAGGGGCAAAACCGTAATTTCGGGTCAAAATGATGTCCGCCGTTGGACACACTTTGCACCGAAAAGCGTGTCGGGATAGAAGTCTACAAAACCTAGTAAATTATATGTCCACGAATCCAGAATGATGATAGGAACCCAACGGTATGTCCAAAATGGGATTCCGATGTGCCGATCTTAAAATGATACGTTGACGCGACACTTGGTATCCGGTTTGCACGAAAATGCGTGCCGGAGCAAATGTCTTCAAAACTCAGCAAATTATATATCAACGAGTCCAGAATGACAATACGAACTCAACGGTATATCCGGAATGGGATTCCGATGAGCCGATCTCAAAGTGACCCGTTGACTCGAAAAGTGGGACCCACTTTGCACCAAAATGCGTGCCAGGGCCCACGTTCTCCAAATCAAGCAAATTTTATATGAAAACATGCCAGAACGATGCCACGAGTCTACTGGTGGTGTCAGAAATTGAATCTGGAGTCCCGGGTTCAAAAATAGAATTTAACAAGTGCGATTTAAAGAATTCGGACGGTCAAATTTGGCGTCGAATTCAACCAACCAAACATGCTTATAATGAAACGAAACCTAAAGGAGACAGGAAGAGGGTTATACCAGCTGTGCACCGGAACTGACGGTGCACCAAACGGAGCTGCGACGGCGAAGTTACGAGCTGACGAAGTCGGCTCCACGAAACTGTCCAAAAACAGTTCAATTTAAAGTGTCAACTTGGTGGCCAGTTTTGAGGTATCAAACGACGAAATTAACGGACAAAAATTGACAGAAGTGAAGATGGATATACCGAGATTGAGACGGAGCAAAGAAATTGCCGATCCAACGGTCGGATTGACCAGAAAATCCGTACGAACTCGCTGCGACGGAGCGCCATTTCCGATTTCAAAACTCGCGCGCGCCAACGGGATTTCGACGTAAATGCACGAATCGCCTATTTGGCTCGTCGGGGAAGGTGGCGGTGGACTCGGGGTGTTCGCCGGAGGCTCACGCCCGAGGGGGGGCCGGCCACAGCGGTCGTGCGGCGCCGTGCGGCGGCGCGGCGGCGCACAACGGCGACCTGCGCGCGCGCACTTGCGCGCCGCTGTTGCTGCAGCTTGCGTGGCACATGCGCACTGCTGTGGCGGTGCGGGGGCGCGACGACGAGCGGCGCAGTGGCGGTCGCCGGCGAGGGTGCGGGGTGGTGGTGCATGGGGGTGTTAGTGAGGGTGGTGGAGTTGATAATGGTGGTGAATGGTGGTTGTAATGGTGATGGTGGTGAGGAAGGGAGGAGGAAGGAGGATGTCGGGTTGGGATGCTCGGCCATGGGGGCTGTCGGCCTGGGTGTGGTGTTCGGCTGTGTGAGAGGGAGAGAGAGTTGGAGAGGGTTGAATAATTTTGTGTGTGTGTGTGTGTATTAATATAAAGAGAGAGAGAGAGAGAGAGAGAGTTTAGAATAGTAGTGAGAGAGAGAGGAAGATATTTGAATGGGGAGAGAGAGAAGTCGGTTTGGGGGGGGGGGTGTTCCTGCTGTAAAGGAAGGGTGAGGGGATGGGGAGTGATGTGTGTAAGTGTAAAGTGAGTGAGAGAGAGAGTTTGATATATATATATATTTTATATATATGTAGGTATATAAATATATATAAGGAGAGATAGAGAGAGAAAGTATAGAGAGAGGGAGGAGAGAGAAATAGGTCGGCCAAGGGGGGGTGTTTGGCTGTGAGGTGGAGGGGAGTGAGAGAGAGTGTAAGATATATATATATATATATATATATATATATATATATATATGTATATATATATATAAAGGATATTAAATGAGATATTTGTAGAATAGAGAGAGAATAAATAGATATTTAAAATAGGAAAATAGGAAAATTAAGTGGGGTATTTGGACAGTCATGAGAGGACAACGTGGAGCTTGGGCTCGGGTTCGGTCGAGCCGGGTCGGGTCAAAATCGAACCGGGTGAAATAATTGAATTAAAAATAGGGATTTATAATCATGGGCAAATAAATAACATGCGGGGACTCCAATAAATGGGACACAAGTTTCATGTGGGTAGTAGGCTTCATATGGGCCACGTCCATACTTTGGGTCGACTAGGTTGGATCGATGTCGGGTCCCGAAATTAAATTGGAAAATAAATCAGGTTTCACGGTAGAAAATAAATCGGCCCAAATTGAACCGAAAGTTGTGCGAAGGAAATGGAGCACAAAATGGAGTGTCTGAGTGGGACACAAAGGTCATGGGTGAAGAGCGTCTCGAGTAGATCATTTATGAGAAGTTGGTTTCGAGAAAATGGCTGATCTGGTGCTCCTAAATTAAAAGCAACGGTAACGTGCAAACGATGATCAAAAATAAAAGTGGGAATAATTATTCAACGATTAATTGGTCTAAGTTGACCCGAACTTGCGCGATACAAAAAGAGCACAAGGGAACGAGTTCAAGTGGGACACGATATATCAACAGGAAGATAATCTTATCTACTTCAAAACTCGTGAAGAGAGTTTCCAAGGATTGGCATCCCTGACGCTCCAGAAGTCAAAGACATGGAAAGGTACATTAATAATAAAAAAACAATTAAATAATAAAACATTTATCGAAAAATAATTCATTAAGAAAAATAATTCATTAAGAAAAATAAAAATAAACCCTGAAATTCAGGGGGCTTACATCCTACCCACCTTACAAGAATTTCGTCCTCGAAATTAAAAATCATTCAACCGGTCAAACTATAACATGTAGCTGCTCTGGCTACGATACCCAATCTGCTACCCTTGTAATCATCTCTTTTGTTTCTCTTTACAATCTTTTCGGTTCAGGTTCAACAAAGTCCTTCTATCATAAACTATGTCATATATCCTTTAAAATCTTCCATACTAACATGAACATTTATGTATACCCTAAACAATATATAGGTTATTCTCTGGACATGTCTATAAGCCTAAAATGCTTAATCATCAACCATATTTTCAACCTCAATTGTAAATACTGGATTTCCTTATATCCTAAGTATCCTTATTTCATCAATCCACAGTTCCTTAGTATCATTTATCGTCAATCCCTTCCTACAGTTTCTCCTTGAAATCATACGTTCAATTCTTATCCTTGGCGTAGAGCCTTCTTCTTTTTACTCAACAAGTCCTCTGAATATAAATCCTCGATTTCAAACTCTCAATTTATTAATTATCAATGTACATATGTCTTTGTCTTGTTCCATGTCTTTTTAACTGATATCTTTCCGATCTCGTATGCAACATTATATCCCATTCTAACTTATTCTATATCATTCCACATATCGATCTACCCTCTAATCACATGTAATTAGCTATAGATAATCCACCCAAAATTCTACAAATGCTAAATCCTCAATTCGTAAATACATGATTCGGATCCTCATTCTGTAGTCACAACAATATACTATCTCATGATTCCATCATAGATACCCTATCATCAAGTCATACTATCAACACAGTCGTTCTTAATGGTTTCCAAGTCTACTACAGTCAGTCGCTTATACTTGTCCTATAAGCTTAATCTAACCAATCCCTAGGAAAAATACTTATCACAAACACACAATACATTTATAGTTATACTACAGGATCAGTCAACAAGGTTTGGCTATTTCGGTCGCCTATGAAATAGAAGGTAACAAGGCCTAAGACTGGGTCAAGCAATCCATAACAGTGTCCAAACAAGTTAAAGGGTCAAGCAAGACAGGAAAGTTTATCGAAATATCTCCAAGAATGGTACGAAAACAACGGGATATATAACGAGAAGAATTATCCAAGAGGTTAACGAAGAAGAGTTTAGTCAAGTCATAGGAAAGATGGAACATAAAAATAATTATGTCCAAAAGATAACATGAAAGCAATCATGTTGGAGAGTCCTAGAGAGCCTGTAATTCTAGTTGTAGATGTAGATAGAACGGAGTTAATCAAGACGGAGAAGAATAATGATAAGAACTTATTCTTGCTCATTCGGTCATAACAAAGTAAACCAAGTTGAGATATGATCCGATAACCATACACGTCTTCCTGAAATCATGTTGCCAGAATTTTTGCCCCACCAGTAAGCTTAGATGCAATAAACGGTAGAGTCATAACTAAGGTATACACCCTATAATCATGTTATCTAGAATCCTCGCCACGCCAACCGGTATGGCTGCGAGAAAATCTAAATTCTATGAATAGGATAGTATATCCAAAATCAGGCTCTATGTTTCTGTCATACCAGCTAATATGGCTGCGATAAATTCTAAACTCCATAACTAAAGCAGATGTTTACCTTATCAGGATATATCACAATTCAATCCACAAAATTTATCACGATGCAAGATCAAAGTTAACAACGAAAATCAGAAATTAAATTCAACAACGAATTTAAAGAAGAGCAAATGGAAATAAGTGGAAGCTGATTTCTAGATAAGATTAGAGTGAGATTAGAGTGAGATCCTCGGGGGTCATCCCAAGGGTACTAAATTGGTCAAAATCGACCCACTGAAATACAGACAAGAGGCTACTCATAGCTAACGGTCCTATGCTGTGATGAGTTCTCCTATGTTGCAATCCTAGTAATCCTCTAGGTGTTCTAAATGTTGTTCCTAATGTTGTCTAATTACCTTAAGTTCCTAATTGCAGGCATGTTTGGTACAATAACGTAACCAAACAATTTAGTCAGGACCTGCATGGGCCGCCAAAAAAATATGTCACGACCCGATACCCAAATTGTTGGGCCGGGCCGAGCCATGTCCAGCCTACGCTTAGTTAAAGCGCAGTAAGCTGTTCTAGAATAAACAATAAAAGATCTAAGCAGCTAACAGTTCTAAAATCATATTTAAAGTTCATCACAACACAGCATCTATAAGCGAAGGTAAACAAGTACAGACTAAATAATACACTTCCAAAGTATCTAACTTGAGACAAAGTCCAGTATCCAAATATAAGTACAGACAAGGTCTAAGTCTCAAAACACATGAAAATAACTAAGCAAGGTTCTCCGCTGGGGCCTCTGCTGGAGCTAAGGCCAGGTCCTCAATACAGTACCATAACATGTAACACACAGCGTTTCCTTCTCGAAAAGTAAACCTACAACGTTATCCTGTCAGGACGGGAGCAAGTACAACCTCTACAACTAAAGTACTGAACATATAATGAAAGAGATGTACAACAAGAAATATGGTGTGATAAGTCTATAAAACAGAAAATACTAGAAACATGGCCTCATGGTACGACTGGGATCACAATATCATAGTAACACAGGGAACATGGCATATCTGGAATCATGGTATATCTCATAATCTATCATGACAAGGATACATATGTCATAAAGACAGATGTATATGTAATGTTTAAAACTATAGCAGTCACGTGATCGGTCAATAGATGTACAATGTACTGTGGTACATGTAAATAAAATGTACATACGTACAAGTCAACAAGCATAGGTGTACATCCGTACAGAAATACGGGATAATGGCCTACGGCAAAGTATGCATATAAAATGCGACCTCGCTCGCTACTATAGGGGGGTCATGATCACGTACTCTACCATCAGTTTTCCCATAACCCATATTCTATCATGTGAGAGATACGAGAACAGTAAAAATGTGAGAGACACTGGGAGTAATGTAAGCATAGCTGGTACTGGGAACAGTATGAAACATGTGAATACTCCGAGTAGTATAAAAGCATAGTAAAACATGTACTGAGAACCAGTAAGGAACATGAGAAGATATGATAACTGTCCTAAGCATGGTAGGGACCAATTTAATGTAACATGTGAAGATTTAACTTGCAGTTATTCAGAAAGCAGTATTTTAACAGGGTTAATACATGTTCTAGCATTAAAAGACAGTAAATGAGTGTGTAGATGTACTTGCCTCGAGCAAAGCAAGAATACTAGTACGAAGATATAGATGTCCGGTGTCCTGTCAATAATGATATACAGACTCAGTTCTAAGCTATGATCAACAATATACTAGTGGTGTGACACGACTCCTAACTGGATACTAGCCAAGTGGGGACCTAGCATAAAAGTCTAATGTGAAGTGCCACTATACACAAACTAACTCTCTAGGGTCTTTACACTAGTGCGGGATGAGGTCCAATACTATAACAACTCAAATCAACGCAAAACTTGCAAGTTGTAACTACTCAATAAATAAATCAAACGGTACACTAAGTTCCAACAATTTTAGAGATAGACAAAAAGCTCAAATATATATAAAATAAAGTACCAAAATGATCCTTGTTAATTATAGAAATTTATACTAATTTTTCTGGGATTTATAAACCCTCATAAATATTTATTAAGAATCAATAAACATAAATATACTGAAAATGAGTTATATTTTCCTATTTTTATAAAATACCAAAAGTACTTATTAAATACTGGAAAAATTATAATAAATTAGCTAAATTAACATAGTATTTAAATACAATTTTTCCAAGATTTTTACAGCAATTAAAATATATATAAAAATTCAAAACCAGAAAGTAACAATATCTAGAAAAATACTTAATTACAAATTAAGGATAATACATAATCAAAATCTACAGATGTTGTCGGATGATAAAATAAATATCACCAACGTGTCCACAACAGTCAAATCAGCGAGGATAGCCTACCCATAAGTCCAATTTGGACACAGGGGCAAAACCGTAATTTCGGGTTAAAATGATGTCCGCCGTTGGACACACTTTGCACCGAAAAGCGTGTCGGGATAGAAGTCTACAAAATCTAGCAAATTATATGTCCACGAATCCAGAATGATGATACGAACCCAACGGTATGTCCAAAATGGGATTCCGATGTGCCGATCTCAAAATGATACGTTGACGCGACACTTGGTATCCGGTTTGCACAAAAATGCGTGCCGGAGCAAATGTCTTCAAAACTCAGTAAATTATATGTCAACGAGTCCAGAATGACGATACGAACTCAACGGTATATCCGGAATGGGATTCCGATGAGCCGATCTCAAAGTGACCCGTTGATTCAAAAAGTGGGACCCGCTTTGCACCGAAATGCGTGCCAGGGCCCATATTCTCCAAATCAAGCAAACTTTATATGAAAACATGCCAGAACGACGCCACGAGTCTACTGGTGGTGTCAGAAATTGAATCCAGAGTCCCAGGTTCAAAAATGGAATTTAACAAGTGCGATTTAAAGAATTCGGACGGCCAACTTTGGCCTCGAATTCAACCAACCAAACGTGCTTATAATGAAACGAAACCTAAAGGAGACAGGAAGAGGGTTATACCAGCTGTGCACTGGAACTGACGGTGCGCAAAACGGAGCTGCGACGGCAAAGTTACGAGCTGACGAAGTCGGCTCCACGAAACTGTCCAAAAATAGTTTAATTTTAAGTGTCAACTTGGTGGCCAGTTTTGAGGTATCAAACGACGAAATTAACGGACAAAAATTGACAGGAGTGAAGATGGATATACCGAGATTGAGACGGAGTAAAGAAATCTCCGATCCAACGGTCGGATTGACCAGAAAATTTGCACAAACTCGCTGCGACGGAGCGCCATTTCCGAGTTCAAAACTCGCGCGCGCCGACGGGATTTCGACATAAATGCACGAATCGCCTATTTGGCTCGTCGGGGAAGGTGGCGGTGGACTCGGGGTGTTCGCCGGAGGCTCACGCTCGAGGGGGGGCCGGCCACAGCGGTCGTGCGGCACCGTGCGGCGGCGCGGCGGCGCACAACGGCGGCCCGCGCGCGCGCATACGTGCGCGCCGCTGCTGCTGCAGCTTGCGTGGCGCATGCGCGCTGCTGTGGCCGCACGGGGGCGCTGCGGCGAGCGGCGCAGCGGCGGTCGCCGGCGAGGGTGCGGGGTGGTGGTGCATGGGGGTGTTAGTGAGGGTGGTGGAGTTGATAATGGTGGTGAATGGTGGTTGTAATTGTGATGGTGGTGAGGAAGGGAGGAGGAAGGAGGATGTCGGGTTGGGATGCTCGGCCATGGGGGCTGTCGGCCTGGGTGGGGTGTTCGGCTGTGTGAGAGGGAGAGAGAGTTGGAGAGGGTTGAATAATTTTGTGTGTGTGTGTGTATATTAATATAAAGAGAGAGAGAGTTTAGAATAGTAGTGAGAGAGAGAGAGGAAGATATTTGAATGGGGAGAGAGAGAAGTCGGTTTGGGGGGGTGTTCCTGCTGTAAAGGAAGGGTGAGGGGATGGGGAGTGATGTGTGTAAGTGTAAAGTGAGTGAGAGAGAGAGTTTGATATATATATATTTTATATATATGTAGGTATATAAATATATATAAGGAGAGATAGAGAGAGAAAGTATAGAGAGAGGGAGGAGAGAGAAATAGGTCGGCCAAGGGGGAGGGGGTGTTTGGCTGTGAGGTGGAGGGGAGTGAGAGAGAGTGTAAGAGAGAGAGATTTATATATATATATATATATATATATATATATATATATATATATATATATATATATATATATATGTATATATATATATATATAAAGGATGTTAAATGAGATATTTGTAGAATAGAGAGAGAATAAATAGATATTTAAAATAGGAAAATTAAGTGGGGTATTTGGACAGCCATGAGAGGACAACATGGAGCTTGGGCTCGGGTTCGGTCGAGCCGGGTCGGGTCAAAATCGAACCGGGTGAAATAATTGAATTAAAAATAGGGATTTATAATCATGGGCAAATAAATAACATACGGGGACTCCAATAAATGGGACACAAGTTTCATGTGGGTAGTAGGCTTCATATGGGCCACGTCCATACTTTGGGTCGACTAGGTTGGGTCGATGTCGGGTCCCAAAATTAAATTGGAAAATAAATCAGGTTTCACGGTAGAAAATAAATCGGCCTAAATTGAACCGAAAGTTGTGCGAAGGAAATGGAGCACAAAATGGAGTGTCTGAGTGGGACACAAAGGTCATGGATGAAGAGCGTCTCGAGTAGATCATTTATGAGAAGTTGGTTTCGAGAAAATGGCTGATCTGGTGCTCCTAAATTAAAAGCAACGGTAACGTGCAAACGATGATCAAAAATAAAAGTGGGAATAATTATTCAACGATTAATTGGTCTAAGTTGACCCGAACTTGCGCGATACAAAAAGAGCACAAGGGAACGATTTCAAGTGGGACACGATATATCAACAGGAAGATAATCTTGTCTACTTCAAAACTCGTGAAGAGAGTTTCCAAGGATTGGCATCCCTGACGCTCCAGAAGTCAAAGACATGGAAAGGTACATTAATAATAAAAAAAACAATTAAATAATAAAACATTTATCGAAAAATAATTTATTAAGAAAAATAATTCATTAATAAAAATAAAAACAAACCCTGAAATTCAGGGGGCTTACAAAATCTCCACAAATTTAAATAACAATTTAATATTATCTATTCAAATAATTAATGTATTTAAACACATGTACATACATATATACAAATTCAATTTATCATAGAAGGCAACAGTTAATAATATTAATATTATTTAATCATAACAAAAATAACTTTAATAATAATAAAATATTAAATAGTCAAATGGGGGTTTTGGTGGGCTTATACCGCACACCCTTATTTGGGTCCATAAAATTTGTACAAATATTGGAAACATTATTTTAATAATAAAATACCAATAATTGCACAATCAAATTAAATAATTTGAAATTGTACATAAAATTCTAAAATAATTTAGAAAGTATATGCACACACATAAAATAGGGCTACAGGGTTATCTCGGTCACACAACATGCCTACTTGGGCCTGGGTTTGGTCCGGGCCTAGTTCGGACATCCCCATGACAAGGCTTTCCCTAGCATGGCTAGTACACTAATCAAGACACACTGCTACATTTTTCGTACCAAAATTCATGGTCGCCTTGTGCTCCACAACAATGGCTAAGGTCTTTTTTAATAATTAATAAAAACCATAAATTGTATAAATTAAATTTGAAGTATAATAAAATAATAAAAAAAATAATTTAAAAAAATAGGGGTTTTACATCCTACCCATCTTACAAGAATTTTGTCCTCGAAATTTAGGAATAATAGGTTAGGTAGGGTTGAGGGATATCAAGAGTTTATCAATTTCCAAAATACGATTAAATTTTGGAGGAGGCGATAAAACGGCGTTCAACACCACCATGCAATAGGAAATTATAGAGTCGATATATACAAAAATATATCGTGGTTATGGAGTTCAAATAAGGATTGCTAGTGAAGGTAACAAAATTTGATAACCCGAATAAAAATAGTGAGAAAATTAGTAGATCAAAGAGAATAATTAGACATTTTGGGAGATATGGTTCCTTGAGAAAACTGGATACTAATCATCTGGAGTGAGAGTTAGATTTAAGTGCACGATTAGAATCATTCTCGAGTGCTCAAGAATAATTGGGAGGACACGATAACAATTTTAGGGTTAAGGAACGAGGAGTAGTTAAAGGCGAGGATACAGCCACATGAGTCGGTCGGTGGCTATCTATATTTGTGTATAATTAACCGATTGGGCAACCAAAGATGATACCTTGAGTCAATCTAGCAAGTACAGTGCCTTGTCTTTCCAAAATAAGTGAAAGATAAGAACAACAAAGGTTTCAAAGACGGTGTTATATATTGAGTACGAATTGCGGGGTTCATAGGCGGCAAAAATAATTCAAAAGAGAATTGCCAAGGCTGTCGCGGATGAGACTCTAAGGCAAGTTTAACTATGTCTCCATTCACGTAGAATAATACATGAAAAGCGAACCAAGGTGCAATAGGTTGATCAGACCATCATGTACCGGTTCTGATTAGACAATATGTTAGTGGGTGCACCCAAAAAAATATGTCATGATCAAGCTTGGTAAATAAATAAGCTTGGAAAACTGGAGCTACATTAGCAGCATGAGATAGTCAAAATATGAGCAAGGGAGGTACTGATGAAGAAAATTTTAATTAGTTCAAGATCTTTTAAAATCGAGTCTTGCCCGAAGTGTGGGCCTATACAGTTGTCCTAGTTTTCTTTACTTACGGTTTGGTTATCTAGATAAGTTAAGGTCCTCTGGATTTCTAGTCTAAGTGAACTCATCAATAGGGTCACAAGGACAAAGGGTTTGTTAGGTCGTCATGTATTCTACCCAACTTACAAGAGTTAAACTAGTAGTGTGTTTGGACAATGGGTCAGGCAATCAAGATAAAGCACAAGGTTAGCATTAAGGGATTTAGTAGAACATATTCACATATCGGGTTAAAGGATTGAGTCAAGGTTGGATCTCTTAACTGAAGTCGGGAAGTATTTTGGTATTATGGTGGAGGTTATAGTTTGGCCATTTTGACCAAAAAGTCATATCAAGAAAATAGAGTACAAGAGGACGTATTTTAGTGGGACATGATATATCTACATGAAGGTGGACTTGTCTAGGTCTTACATATAAAATTTGTTGGAAGGAAAAATCTAGTGTGGTGCTCCAAATATCAAAGTCATGGTAAAGGATGCCAAAATATCTAAAATAGAAAGTGGGAGTTCATGAGGTGATAATTAATGCACAAAAATCAAGAAGATCAAGTTAAAGCATGCAATAAAATTAATTAAAAATCCAGTAAAATAATTTAGGAACACAGTTCCAAAGGGAATATAGTCTCCTAGATAAATACAGTTAAGAAACAATTAAATCATTATTCAAATTGCAATTGGCTTAGAAGGTCACCATAAAATATCGAGATTCGGGGAAAAGTTGAGTAAGTTAAGATGGAGATACCGTCGCATAGTTTGGTAGATGACTAACAACACTTGTGTATATACTACTATCATGGTCATGAGTGACATGACATTTAGTACAGAATACTTCCAACTTATTAGGGCTACCTTTGTGGCCTACCATTAATATTTTAACTCGTGTTTCCTCCGACAATTTCTGAATAAATATAAAAATTTTACCACCAAAATTTGTACTCACTCCAAGCCGCTCAAATTTATCATGACAAAAATTTATATCACTTTCATAAATCTCAAAGTAAATTTTTATCATGTTACTACTGACTTTTTCAAAATTTTACATTTCCACTCCAACTTTTAAACTCAAGAAACTCATGAATCAAATTTTTTTTTATATCACTTCATACTTTAAAACTCCGAAAATTTCTCCCATAACCCTCAGGATAAACCTTTAACATATCACGAATAATCTAAAATTTACAGCTCAAGATTTTAATGCACTCATCACATAACTTCTATTTCTAAGTCATGGTAAATTTCTTTAATCAATCAAAATAATTTTTCACCACATCTTTAGTAACTTTTCCCAAAGATTGTAACATTAGTAATCTAACTTTAAACTCGATATTCAAATGATCTTATCAGTCATCAAATAAATTTTTTTTTTTCCAATCAATCTCGAATAAACCTTTATTGTGCCACAAATCAAATCTATATTTTTTCTTCTTCTATCCAAATCTTAAACTCAAAATTTTAAATAGGAGTTATCAATCGTGATTCATACAAAAGTTTAAAGTAGATTCTCAATTTGTTTATATATCCTTCAAAATATTTTTAACCAAAATTCTTAATAGCCTTATTCCAAATTTAAAATTCAAAATTTTTACGAACTTATTAATTGGGAACCATACAACCCAATCTAAAACCAAGCTTTATCAACCGCCCTCATAATCTTACAGCAGCATTTAAATTTCAAAAATTCTTTTCAACTAACTTTATATCTATTCAAGGATGTATAGCTATAATCCAATAAATCACAAATATTAATCTTGAAAATCATCACTTTCTTAAACCAAGTATGAAATTTTATAAATCCTCTGGTGTTTACTATTTAGAAATCTCAAGGTTAAAACTTTCCGTGGTAATATCCTACTTTACCAATTACTAATCATTAAATCACACTAAAAAGCCTTTTTAACTCAATTAGAGTCATGAGTGTATTCCAATTGTCAATATAACTATTCTAGCCATGTGTTTGACCTATGAGCATATACTAGTGTAGTCATCTTCCTAGTTGACACTAAGCACAAAAATAAGAATCGACGGTAGAAAGGAATCAAGCAAGATGCAATTCAAGGAAGTTGACCGAGAGTTCGGAATTTGAAGCCAAAGGAAGAGGTCAAGCTGTATGGATGAGATTCCTAGATTCTAATCCTATGTTGCAGGCTCACATAGATACAATTATGTAACCGAAGTGACAAACTCGACCTGCATGGGCCACCACAAAAATATATAACGCTCCAGTCCCAAAATACTTCGGACCAGATACGTATCATGCCAGCTGTATACATACGAAGCACACTCCAATATATGGAATCCTTATATGTATACATAAGCTGTAAAATGTAGTAATCTAAGACAAACTAAATCTCATCCACAATAAAAGAATAATAGTATAAAATCAACTTGAATATTTATGGTACAATCGTTGGGCGGAGACAAAGTCCACTACCAACTATCTCAAATAAAATGTACAAGAAGGAATAGATGAAATAACAAGACGAGCCAAGTGCAATCCTCTTTGAAATGATGGAGAAGATCACGGCCTCGGCGGAAACACCTGCAAATAACACAGAAGCACACACCTGGAGAGATAACCAGGTCCTCAGAGGGACGTAAAAAGACACATAATATCATACCATAATGAACTGTAAATGAAACATGACAAAGGAAAGACCACACGCTCCAACACAATAGAACCTAACCATATAGGTGTAATGCAAGTCGAAAACTATACTGGAATGTATAAGTGGGTAGAAATAAAGTATAGCATCCATTAGAGGCTTTCGCATGAACTAGTATACGTCTCTGACCGTATCTGACGCGTGGTCAGGGCCGTGCAATGGATATATCTCCTACTCCATACTTTGTATCGCTAGCATACCTCCTGACCGTCTCTGACGCGTGGTCAGGGCCGTGCAATGGATATATCCTCTAGCGATACATCCATAACATGAAAACCATGAACCCATAACCAGACAACTAGAAGGCTGTGGGATAGCTCATACGTTCCAGTAGTTTTCCCCGCCCATGTATCACACAAGCTATATCCATGGCTTGGCGATTCATATCTCTATGCAAGTCACTATCTAGACTCCGCTAATCCATAAATGAACCGACACACGAACCGCCCGTAACGGTAGCAAGTCGAATACGTAGGTTCGTGCCAACTCCATGATCCTCACTCTTGTGTCATGTATGAGATGTGTCAACAGGTTAAATAAGTTATGGAGCATAACTTCAACACATCGGAAAAGTCAGCTACCACATATGGTCCACACACACACGCACACACATAAACATCGATATATATATCGATGGCACCCAAGTCATACTTGGACAAACTCTTACTAATGTAAAACACTAGCAACATATAAAATATCATGAATCAAATATAAGTACAAGATGGCAAGTTATCTTGCCTGAGGTTATGTACAAAAGCAAAGATCCAGTAGCTCGAACCGACAAATAAACAAAGCAAAAAAAGCCAAATCTCGCAGATGACTCTGGATGCAGCAAGAAACATCACGAACGAGTTTGAAATATAAGATATGCCTAGGAAATGCCTGTCCAAAACTTAAATTCTAGAATAGGGGCAAAAATTGCAATTTTGGGTCAAATCGATGTCCGCCGTTGGACCCGCTTTGCACCGAAATGCGCGTCAGACCCTACGGTCTCTAAAGTCGTCAAACTACATGTCTACAAATTTGTTTTGATGAGACGAACCCAACGGTATGTCAAATTTTGGATTTCGGTGGGCCGTACATAAAATCGCCCGTTGAGTGGGATTGTGGGCCCGCCAAAATAGCGTTTCGATCAACTAGCTCAGAATCGGACCAAACATGGCTCACAGGACCAGAAAAATATTTTGAGTCCAATGGCGCAAGTTTCGTCGCGATTTAATGAGTGTGCACAAAGTTGTGACTTAATTTGCAAAGGGTCGATACGGGGTATCTCGACGGATACGTACTGATTTCGTCGTGCAAATGCAACAAATCGGGTTCCATCAGTTCCCACACGTCGACAACATCCATACGCACCTTTTGATGCATATAGTACGCGACCACGTCTCCCGGTTTGTCGGGGCGCACGCCGTATCGGGTGTTTTTTCACTTTTTAAAAACAGAATTTACAATTTTTCGTAAAACTTTAACAACGTGTAACTTTCTACATACTAGATGAAAAGTGAATCCAGAAGGTGCGTTACAATCTCGGTTATGTTGTCTTTGACTGTCTTCTATTAGTTTCTACAAAATTTTAATGGACAGCGAGAAAAGTGGCCGACAAGTTGTCATTTCAAAACAGTTTTTAATATTTCAGAAAAGTGGGTTTTTCTCCAACTTCATCTCGATTTTTCGAGCAAGTTGGATGGCTATGTCAAAATCCACCTGGGGGATCTCGAAGAGGGTCATGTGGGCTTTCTACACGAATTTACGAAATCAAAAACGAACAAGAACTGACAAAGAAATTAATCGGGGAAGTGGGATACCTTAAAGTGGGAATCTGTTGTTGTTGTCGTCGTCGTTTCCGTCGCCGCTGTCGCGGGGTGCTGCTGTGGTCGCGGAGGGGAGGAGTTGGCCGAGGGTGGAGGAGAGAGGAGGAGGAAGAAGGAGATTAGGGTTTTGTTTGGTTGTGAAAACAAAAAGAGTTTTTTTTTATATATACATATAGGGGTTTCGGCATAAGGGGGGTCGGCCTCTCCTTAACGCCTCTGCTGCTTACATTTATTTTTTTTTTTGCTGCTTGCAGTGGTGGTCGGCTGGTGATAGGGCCGACCACCCACCCCCCTTTTATTTCTTTTTTTTCTTCTTATCTTAAATAAATCTTATATATATATATATATATATATATATATATATATATATATATATATATATATATATATATATATACCATAAAATGTCCACAAATTTAAATAATAATTTAATATTATCTATTCAAATAATTAATGTATTTAAACACATGTACATACATATATACAAATTCAATTTATCATAGAAGGCAACAGTTAATAATATTAATATTATTTAATTATAACAAAAATAACTTTAATAATAATAAAATATTAAATAATCAAATGGGGGTTTTGGTGGGCTTATACCGCACACCCTTATTTAGGTCCATAAAATTTGTACAAATATTGGGAATATTATTTTAATAATAAAATACCAATAATTGCACAATCAAATTAAATAATTTGAAATTGTACATAAAATTCTAAAATAATTTAGAAAGTATATGCACACACATAAAATAGGGATACAGGGTTGTCTCGGTCACACAACATGCTTACTTGGGCCTGGGTTTGGTCCGGGCCTAGTTCGGGCATCCCCATGACAAGGCTTCCCCTAGCTTGGCTAGTACACTAATCAAGACACACTGCTACATTTTTCGTGCCAAAATTCATGTTCGCCTTGTGCTCCACAACAATGGCTAAGGTTATTTTTAATAATTAATAAAACTGTAAATTGTATAAATTAAATTTGAAGTCTAATAAAATAATAAAAAATATTTTTTTTAAAAATAGGGGTTTTACACGTGCTCTTCTGAGTAAAGGCACGTGGTTGTACACTATTTCACAAATAGTAGATTTCAATCCTGAGCTAGAGTTCTCAGGCCTGGACTAGTCCTCTACGAGGGAAACCAGGTTAAAACTGCTGTGTTTGCGTATGCTCTACTGATCTTTATTTACTTTCGTATTTCTCTCTGATTTGTTTACTATCTTAATAGTTGTTTTGTAGAGGTGATATAGAGTTAATTTTTATTTGGTGATTATTGACACAAACTCTATTCACCCCCTCTAGAGTTGCCTATACGTTATTTCAGTACGCACCCGCACCTCGGGCCGCCGTGACGTGACGTTCGATCAGATATTGATGGACGCAGAGATTGCAGAGGAGAACTTCGGCCTCAAGCCGAAGAGGAGCGGAGATACCATAGGGGCGAGTTCCAGTGTGGGACCGGCCAAGCGCCCCCACTTTTAGCATCAGCAGAGGCCATTTCAGCAGCAGCCTCCGTTGCAGATTCAGCAGGCACCAACGCATGCCCAGCAGCACCAGGGATAGGGCCAGAGATCGGCTACTCCGTGCGGCTTCTGCGGGAAGCCGGGGCACACCAGGGAGGCTTGCAGGAAGAGGTTGGGCGTCTGTCTCTACTATGGGGCGCCCGATCACCAGCTGAGGGATTGTCGCTTTTGCGGAGTCCGTGGAGGACAGGACAGAGTGCAGCCGGCTAGAGGACCAGCAGTTCAGCAGAGAGGTCCTCCACTTCAGACCCAGCAGCAGCGCTTTGTTTAGCACCAGATGGGAGCACCCGCGGGCAGGGTGTTCGCTTTGGCAGCAGAGGAGGAGGTAGAGCCCGTGGGAGATGTTGTAGCAGGTCATGTTCTCCTTGATTCTTTTTCTGCTTTCGTCTTGTTTGATTCTGGGGCCACTCATAGTTTTGTGTCTGTTTTCTTTGCTCTGAGACACATTATTATTGCTGAATGTATGGGTAGGACTTCCAAGATTATGACCGGGGGAGGCATTATCCTGGTTAATAATATTTGCAAGGAGCGGAGAGTCACCCTGAGAGGCCGGGACTTGAGTGCGTGTCTGCTTGTAATGCCCCTACCGAGGTACGATATGGTACTCGGTATGGATTGGTTGAGCATGCACCACGCTAGTATTGATTGTAGAGGTGGCAGAGTTCTTTTTAGGCCGCCGGGAGAGCCAGAGATCGTGTTTGCTTGAGGAGCAGCGGAGCCGGAGGCTGGATTCTATGGAGCTTTATTGGCGGGGTAGGATTTGCCACATCCGTTGATAGCTGAGTTCTCGGATATCTTTTCCAAGGAGTTGCCGGGGATGCCACCAGACAGGGACATTGAGTTCTCTATAGACTTGGTGCCGGGCGTCGAGCCCATTTCACAGCATGTCTATAGGGTCACCAACAGCGAGTTGATAGAGCTGAAGAAGCAAGTCGACTAGCTGTAGGACAAGAGGTTCATCAGATCTAGTTCTTTGTCCTGGGGAGCGCCAGTCCTGTTTGTACTGAAGAAGGACGGTATGTCCCGCATGTGCATTGATTACCAGGCGCTCAACAACCTCACTATCAAGAATAGGTACCCTTTGCCGAGGATCGACGACTTGTTCGATCAGCTGAGTGGGGCGAAGGTATTTTCGAAGATAGACTTGAGGTCCGGGTATCACCAGCTGAAGGTGAGGCGGGATGACATTCCCAAGACGGCATTTCGGACTCGGTACGGCCAGTACGAGTTTACAGTGATGCCATTTGGGTTGACCAATGCTCCCGCTATTTTCATAAACTTGATGAACAAGGTATTCCATCGGTACCTTGACAAGTTCGTGGTGGTCTTCATAGATGATATCTTGATCTATTCGAAGATGCAGGAGGAGCATGAGGAGCACTTGAGAGTTGTGTTAGAGACTCTGAGGAGGAAGCAACTCTACGGGAAGCTTTCGAAGTATGAGTTCTTCTTAGACCAGGTTGAGTTCTTGGGTCATGTTGTGACCGAGCACGGGATCTCAGTGGACCAGAGAAAGATTTCGGTAGTCGAGTCTTGGTCAATGCCCAGTTCAGTTGTCGAGGTTCGGAGCTTTCTGGGTTTGGCTGGCTATTACCGGAAGTTCGTTCAGGACTTCTCGCGGATTGCAGAGCCGATGACTAGATTCACCAGGAAGGACATGGAGTTCGTCTGGACTGTTGAGTGTCAGGCTATATTCGATGAGCTGAAGAGGAGGTTGACTTCAGCTCCGATCTTGACCTTGCCATCTGGGTCAGGAGGGTTCTCGATCTACAACGATGCTTCAGGGAAGGGCTTGGGTTGTGTTCTTCAGCAGCACGGGAAGGTGATTGCCTATGCATCCAGGCAGTTATGTCCTCGTGAGAAGAACTATCCTACTCATGATCTGGAGTTGGCCGCGGTTATTTTTGCTTTGAAGTTATGGAAGCATTACCTATACGGAGAGCGAGTTGAGATCTTCACAGATCACAAGAGCTTGAAGTAAGTGTTCACTCAGAAGGAGTTGAACATGCGGCAATGCGGTGGTTAGAGCTGATAAAGGACTTCGATATATCACTGCAGTACCATCCGGGGAAGGCCAACCTAGTTGCAGATGTCTTGAGCAGGTATCTAGTAGCTATGTTCTTGACGATAGATCGTCATCTGTTGGCCGACCTGGATAGTTTGGGTATCGAGGTATTCATTCCGGGCATGGAGATCCAGATTTGGGGTTTGCAGATTCAGTCTGAGCTGATGGATAGAGTCAGGACAGCACAGTATGATGATGTTGCCCTCAGGAGCATCAGGGAGCAGGTGCGGACGGGCTTGCTCGACGATTTCTCTGTAGCCGAAGATGGGTCGTTGTGGCACGGTACTAAGCTGTGCGTTCCGCATGGAGAGCTTCAAGAGGAGGTTCTTCAGGAGGTACATCGCTCTCAGTATTCTATACTTCCTGGAGCCAACAAGATGTATAGGGATCTGAGATAGCACGTATGGTGGTATGGCATGAAGCGCGAGGTAGCTCAGTTTGTATTTCGTTGCCTTTTGTGTCAACAGGTGAAGGCCGAGAGACAGAGACCAGGTTAATTGCTACAGCCGCTACCCATTCCCGAGTGGAAGTGGGAGCACATCACCATAGACCTTGTATCTGAACTTCTACGATCGCTAGGAGGGAAGGACGCGGTTTGGGTCATCGTTGATAGATTGACCAAATCGGCCCACTTTTTTCCTTTCAAAGTGGGTTTGT